>CM056551.1:12363936-12528936 GCA_029721515.1 Synanceia verrucosa | reverse complement strand
TTCATGATCAGGAGATAATATCGACGTTTCACCCGGTGTGCTTCCAAAGCCAGAAAGGAAACTTTGTGCTCAAAGTGGAGCGGAGAGAAACAGATAGTGGTTTCAGCTGCAGGACGAAAAGATCTTCATAACAAACAGAACCTGGATTTGCTCTCGTGTCCACAGCGAGCGGCTGGTTTCACTGTCATCCTCCTCTTCTCCTCTACTGATGCTGCACACGACTGAAATTAATACACCGACCCTGAGAAACACAGAGGAGAGAAAGAAACAGAGACACTTTTTATATTCATACTTAACTACAGTTATACAGTACAGTATATATATATATGTGTATATATATATATATATATACATATATATATACACATATATATATATTATACTACTATTTCTAATAAGCGTCTCTAAATTAGCTAAATAGAATTAAATTTTAACTAAATTTGAAATTTTTAAATTTTTAAATTTTATATATATATATATATATATATATATATATATATATATATATATATATATGTATACACATACACACTGTAAAAGTACATACATGAAACTTGTTAAAATTTAATTCTATTTAACTAATTTAGAGACGCTATTAGAAATAGCTAATTGACGCTAATGGAAATATATATATATGACATATAAAGCTGTTTCTAAAATAAACAAACTATTCTGTCCATAGAAAATACAATAAAAGATAAAACAGAAAATTGTTCAAAATATTTCCCAAAACCAGTGAAAACAAATCAGGAAAATAAAATAAACCGCAATAATATAGAGTATTCTACTTTCAGTTCAGCTGCAATAGTTAGCCAATCTGCAGAAAATTTACTGATTAATAACTACGCAAAATTGGCAAAAGACAGACTCTCAAATATGGAGATTTCCTGCTTTTCTCTGTTTTACGTCACATTAAACTTCATATTTTCTGGAGTAGGACTGACAAAACAAGACATTTAAAGATGTTTCCTTGGACTTTGAGAAACTGGGATTGACATCTTTCACAATTTTCAGTTGATCAATTAACGACTGTTTTCACTTTTGATCAATCTGCCAATTATGTTCTAGATTAGTTTAATCCCTGCTTTTATCAGATGAATTCATGGCAGCATAATTTCAGGACAAATAAAGTCAAAGCATCTGCAGAGATTAAGATCATTAAATGAACCTTTCTGACAAACACTGACAAAAAAATCTCACTTTCATCTCCTTGTGTGTGTGTGTGTGTGTGTGTGAGACTAGCAGCAGCAGCCTCCTGCTCAACAACAGTAGGCTGACTGGCACCAAGAGGGAGCTCTCGCACAGCGAATCTCAGCAGCCTTCAACCTCCGACACACTCTCATCACTGACTCTCTGCACCTTCACCTGCATCCCTCCATCACTGATTCTACATGTACTGACTGTAAGCTGGTCACACCCTCATGAAGGCCTAGTTACACTTTATTCTTTGCTGCAGAGTTCTGTCCTATGCATCATTTGACTGTAAACAGAGTTAGAGCCACTGAGCAGCAGCATCATCACATCTCAGAACAGTGCTCATCAGCAACAGCACTCGGATTCCTAAAGGATAAGTTTGGATTAGTAAGTAAAGGATAAGTAAGTAAATCATGATAGAATTCCTTTTATGCAGTTTAGTGTCACTCAACAGCAACTTGTTTTCCCACAATGTCTTTAAAGAGGATTAAAGATGGTGATTTCCTGTAATTTAGGTAAACTGTCCCTTTACAAAAGTCTTGTTGGGGTGAAAGGAAAGCCACACAACAAACTCCAAAATAAAAGCCAAAAATTGGCTGAACTCAGCTGCAAGTTAAAGGACTGAGATACCAGCTTCACAAAGCCTCAGTTCTGTGGTTTTCCAGGCCACAAAGACGCACAGCTGAATCTGTGCTCGGGACAGGAGTTGTGAACTGGTCCCTAATTGTCCGATTCATTGGACATGTATGCCTTCGAGGTTTTCAACTCTATGGAGTGAAGCTGGCGTGTTTTTGAGACAGCTGAGTGTTGCAGAAACTCATAGTTCATCAGACTCTGTGTCATCATGAAACCAACTCTGTGTTATGGCGGAAAGGAAGAGATGGTCAGAAATGTTGCGTCATTTCACCAATGAAAACAACAATAGTGCTACCAATGTCTGTGTAGTAAAGACAGCGACACGGTTAAACATCCAGGTATGCCATGTATTTGAGTTGTCAGTAAGGTTAGCACCTTGCAGGCAGGCTCAGCAGACTCATTTTCCATGACTAAGAAAACAGTTTAGTTTGTTTTCCAAGTATTTTTTGTTTCAACACAGAAAAATGACCATGGACCAAAAAGGGAATCAATAACCTGATGAGCAGAATGAATATTAGCACTGGTATCAATAAATCCTCTCTATTCAAGCCTTCAGACAGAGAGCACATCCCTTTGACCCCGTCCACCAGGATGAGAGAAAACATCCTGTGTCCAAAATGCCACTCAAACTGAAATAAAGAGCCTGAATAAGATTCCAGCTCAGTAAAATGAGCAGATATGGCGTCTGATTTCCAACCTGAGCGTAAATTAACGTCAGTAACCTGGTTTCTCATGTGAACATTGGCATGCTCTGGGTGTTTGAAGCATGTGCTGATATTACTACTTTGGTTGTCATAGTAATAGTGCAGAGCTTGATGCAGCACATACACACCTCACAGCTCAGAGTGCAGGTGGTGCTTCCTGTTAAGGAGTTTCTGGACACACATGACCTCTGCTCCTGAGCTGCAGAGTGAACGCAGAGCTCCTCTGGCGTGGACGCTCTTACAGTATGTCTGCACTACAGTCTGGCTCGGCAGCAGAAGTGTGCACGGACCGACTGTGACGAAGGCTTTAGACAAGCTGGAGAATCTTCCATTTCTCATTATTTGGCAGGGCTGGTGGTGTTTGATGGGAGGGGGTGGGGGCTTCGCTCCATCTCTGCATGGTAAAGCCCCTCGACGTGTACCCTCTGCAACTAATCTCACACAGTCAACAAATAAGGCACATCAGATGCTGTTTTGGCCACGGCCATCAGAGCGGCTAAGTTCAGTGGATTTTACGGGTTTTTGTGGATGAGGGTGAGGGTGCGCAGCGAGAGGGGGGAGGGGGGATAGGCGCTCTCCGTGGCGGCGGAATGGCAGGCGAAGCAAGGGGATCTGGTGTGAGGGCGAAGCAGGTGCAGCACAATACGGTCAAACCCATTCCAACTCCCCTGTTCCCGGATGAGTGAGGCCCGAGTTGGCAAGGAGCGCAGGCCCTTGTAGCTGGGCCATGTTGGAAGGATGGAGGCCCACCTGTGCCACCCAGAGCGCAGA
Organism: Synanceia verrucosa; assembly: GCA_029721515.1. Taxonomy (NCBI): domain Eukaryota; kingdom Metazoa; phylum Chordata; class Actinopteri; order Perciformes; family Synanceiidae; genus Synanceia; species Synanceia verrucosa. The sequence continues at coordinate 12,525,631 of CM056551.1, read as the reverse complement.
ACAATAGTCTGAATATGTCAGCACGGAGTGTCAGCGGGATCTCGTCAGATGGACGTGACGCCGTGACGGCGGATAGACGGGAGGATGAGTCAGGTGGAGAGACGAGGAGGTGAAGAGACAAGAGGGGTGGTGGTGGTGGTGGTGGTGGGGGAGAGGCACCAACTTCCAAATGAAGACTGTGATTAACAAGGTTCATTAGAGACTCTCCACTGGCTTTCTACTGACACTAATGGAAATATAGTGAAGACTGATCTCAAACTGAACTGGATCAAATCCACTGGAGGTTGCACTCGATCATATTATCTAGTCTGAAAATATCAAAAAACAAAGTAAAATTAAGTGTAACATAAATCAGTCAATGATGATATGAGGTGAAAAAAAGCGGAGAACTGTCACACTGAACAAACATTTTATTACATCAGATTAGATTAGAACTACTTAAAGGCCTTATGGATAGATTGTTTTGTAGACAAATAGTAACAAACGAATAAAGCTTTTAGAAAGGTGCTGAAAAAAATTATCACTTTCCTAAAAAAAAATAAAAATGTTGGCGGGTCCAAAATTACTGTTTTGTTCATGGCTGTGGAATATATCTGACGTTTGATTCCCCCTTCTAACAAGGTGTCTAACAAAGTTACTGTTATTGATTATATTAACAGCACCATTAAAAAAACATTTATCAATCATCAAAGCTGTTGTTGAATGCTGTCATCAGTTCACTAGGAGCCCAATACAACACTTTAGACGACCAGCGCTGCTGAAAATGACAGGATGTCATGGAACACGTCATGTGACCGGGGTTTTAGCCACACCACACTGACGTCTTGTTCGTGTGTTGACGCTCTGGAGCTGCAGATGTTTGCCCAGTCCTCAGACAACATGTTTGTCACTTGGACGTTGGCTTGTAATTAGAGGCAGAGCTCCAGAAGTGAAGCGCAGAGTGTTTGATTTTCATCCTCCTCTCTCACAGCGTTCACACCCTGAGCTGCTCGACCGCCCCAGAGCTGCAGCTCTCTGGTGAAGTTTGAACAGAAAACAAGAGGAAGCAACTTAAGAGCTCAGACCAAACTCTGAGCCATTTTATGCATATGTTATGCTCTTGAAACTTATCAGTCTTCATAATACTGTCTGAAGAAGGTTTGTGATGGAACTTGAAAGGAGTATTTTTCTTCTTAGTGGTTGAAAACGAACAGTATTGTCTACCACCTGCCTGGGTGGGGTTTTAGGACCTGTATATAACAAGATAAACTGAACATCTGTCTCTTTCACTTCATTACAGAATATTCTTTTTTATACTCTGCATGACAAACACAGGATGTTTAGTGTGTTTAGGTCCACTGTCCCATTTCCTGACCTCAATGTGGGATAAGATCACTTGATTCAACAAAAGCTGGAAGTGTGTAAGCGACATCATACAGTCACAGGAAATGCTAGCAAGCCTCAAGGTTTTCATAATAATTGTGTGCATCACCGTAAAGTGTGAAAAAATTTCACCTGTTTAAAAAAACACATCTGCACACAGTCATTCAGGCAGTGACCTGAAGTGAACAACACCTCGACGTGGACGCAGTTGACGATGAAGCCTTTGAAATGCACGTCTGCAGGTTGCAACTAAAGCACAAACTGGAAACATTAGTCATATGAGCTGAATTTGTTTGTTGTGCGCAGGTACTGAATCTGATTATGGATGGCACCCAAACTGTCGCTGACGAAAATCATCAACACAAAACTAGCTGAAACTCCAGAGTCAGGCTATGGAAGCTATTACCCTAACTGTTTCCCTCATCTTTCCATCTAGCATTTAGAAATAATCCAGGAATCTTCTATAATCTATTAGTTCAACAAAACTACAACCGAAAAACAAAGTCGGCATGTGTTCATCTCCCCTCAGAACCAGTTAGAAATGAGTCCCTGCAACTGTTTTTGGGAGACAAATAGAAAGGAAATAAACACAGCTGATGGTGAGTTAGCTTCCATCCAAATGTTTGTATTGGCTTGTTGCATTAATTGATTGTATAGTTTTGTCACATTAACAACATAAAAAAAAGGCGCAGGAAAGAAGGCATCCATTTTAGGTTACAGAACGAATCTCCCATCTGGACTGTAGTGTGAAAACACTTGCAAGCATGAGAGTTGTAATCCAGTTGCAAGATGCTTATTTTGCAATGATAAGCTACAGGCTTTGAAAGATTTTATTACCAGAACAGAGACCCCCCACCCACACACCCACACACCCACACACCCATTAGAGCTTTGCAGCCTATACAGTATCTTAGTTAATCTAGGGATTACTTAATCCAACAGCAACAGGACGACTGCAACACTCGTCACATTATTCCAACACTTGTCTGTTGTTCTGACAAAATGTTAATAGGCTGAACTGTAGTTTCATACCACATCATACAACCATCGTACACTCTGCACTACATGGGCTACCTGCAGTACAGTATGTGCTGCTGCTACACCTCCACCTGCACGGCTTTGAACGACTAACGGTCTCTCATCAGGTTTTGGAAATCACACGAAATCTTGACAGAAAAGGGAATCATTACCCTGTGTGTAAGGTAATGTTAGGCACATCAGTTCTTCACTAAGTAGAGATGTTTTCCAGTTTGTTACAGAGCACACATACACACAGACAATCAAACCATTACAAGCAGTTACATTCAAGAGTGGACTAATTTGTAATCATGGTTTCATTGGCCTGTAGAAGTGCGTTAAGTGTTGTTGTTAGCTGTTCCAAGGGTGCGCAGCACAGAAACTAATGTGTTTTCCCAAACTCAGTATTTACAAGAGGGACTTAAAGTGCCAGCAAATAAGGAGGAGATGTACGACAGTAAATTTCCATTTAAGGCACCGTAGATGAATAGAAACCAATGTCTGTTACATATAACCGTTAAAGATGTCCACCCAAGCTTCTCATATAAGATGCAATGATGCGTAGACTAACTGTCACTGGTAATAAATCTGAATCAAGGGCTTTAAGAGCAGAGGCAGAGGCACAGCTATAGATGATGTCACCATAATCCAGGACAGACATGAAGACGGCCTCAATTACCTGCTTCCGACTGAGCACTGGGAATTCATCAGAAACTATATTTCTGTACAAAAGCACACTTTAATTGATTTTTTTTTTTTAATGTATTGTAGGAGAGTAAGAAGTGGACATAGTCACCCACTGATTTGTGGTTACGGTTTTTAAGTTCAACATTTCTGGCTGTCGCCAGTTTAGTACAACTGAACACTAAATGAGGCATTTTCACACCAGCAAAATGTTATGAGACATAAGAAAAGTCTCTGACTGGGCAACACTGTGGTAGCGACCTGTCAATCACAAGGTGGAGACACCCTAAAACATCCCCTGCATTATCCTCCTTTAGTACCGTGAATAAAGGCACTGACCAAGCATGTTGCATGGTTCATGTTGCATGAACTCTTTTCAGACTAGATCAACTCTCTCTTCTCTTACCTTTCACAATAAAAACCTTTGACATATTAACATATTTGAAAGTGAGTATTTCACATTGCGTTATTTATTCTTCCCACCCCTGGTGTGGAAAGGCCTTAAATGGGACCATCATTTACTAAATGAACATCATGTATTGAAGAAGTTTAGAGCATCAACTCATGTTTATAATGTGAGGTAGTCCGGTAAGTAATTTTTTCACTTCAGCAATGGCTTCATGTTACAGACCTGGATGTTGCTGTGACGATTTTGATCAGGAGCTCATTTGACTTTATACTAAATATGGTTATAATGCTTTCACATTAAAGGGTTTAATTTGGTTTAATCACTTCAGTCAAAAGTGCGTTAAATACAAAAACTGTCCTTTTCTCAAACACTCATCCTCAGTGGTGGCAGCAGCAGACTTCGACAAGTTAAAAAAATTAATAACTCCACAGTGTCATCATCCGTCCTCGCGTCCCTGCCTGTCGAGCCTCAGCCACCAGACATGTGTTCTGTTTTACTCCGTGTCCTCTGCCACATATTGAACAAATTAAAAGTTCAAGTTGGAGGGAGAAGCACAGCTGCACAGGGACAGAGGAGAGAGCCAGGGTGTGAGCAATCCTCCCTCCCCACACACACACACACACACACACACACACACACACACACACACACACACACACACTGCCCACACAGCGCTGCCATCTGGCCTGCTGGGAAATCAGAGCCACCTGAGACTCGGCCAAATACATGATGCTCGCTGACAACTCGGGCAGTACTTCTCATTGTAAATAGATGAATAAAGATTATACAAGCACATAAGGTACATGGGAGGACAACATTAAAAAAGCACGGCTTTCATGGCTATAGAGTTTAGCAGACATCTTGGAAGATGCTGGAAATGAAGTGATGCCTTAAGGATGACATTTTTCATTCAGCAGCCCAAAGCTTGACATATATGTTAGAAATGCCTCCATGTTCATGTATATGACAAGATGAATGAGAGCTGTTGTCAGAAACTTGGACGCCGACATACGTTTCTCTATTGTTACCAAAATCATGTACAATACATGACACACATGTATGTAGACACACATTACACCCACATGTGATCATCTTCTTCCAAAGCCATGGGCAGCATGCAGCTATAACAGCCTCCACTATTCTGGTTTCAGGCTTTTCACCAGATTTTAGAAGCTGGCTGCAGTGATTTTGCTCTCAGTCAGCCATAAAATAATTAGCGATGTCCAACACAGATGTTGGTCGATAAGGTCTGGCTCATAGTCGCCGTTCCAGTTCATCCCAAAGGTGTTGGATGGGGCTGAGGTCAGGAGGACTCTGCAGCACATTAAATGAGTGTTATCAGTTGTTATAAGGCCCACAGATGTGGGTCAGTAGGGGCCTGTGACGCCTATGACGTGTTTAAAAGCAGCATGTCCTAAAACTGACGGAAACATTACACAATACACTTTGGGCAACAAAACCACTCTGTTTTGGTTTAGGTTTTTTAAGTTTAAGGTAAAACTCTTGCTTTAGGTAAAAAGACAACCATAAGACAAAGACAACCATATGTTGTTGGTTTCACACTAGATGTGAACTCCAAGCTCCTGGATGAAAGTGCTACATTGTCCCTGACCACCCCCACTAAATACCAAGGTTGTGTTTTTTTTTTGTTTTTTTTTTAATACCTCTTTTGGTGATTGTCCATGTGAATCAATGATAAAACCTGCCAGTGGGTGTAGCAGGCCCCTTCTGACCCATTATAATCACTGATAAAATTCATTTAACTTCTTACTGGAGCTGGCTTTGTACACTTGGACACTGTCATGTTTAAACAGGACAGGGACAAACTTCGTAATACTATAATATATACAGTCAGACACCATAGCAAACCTCATTGTCCTTAGTAAACAATGATTCACCTTAAAAATGTGATGATGTACCAAATCAAATCTGACACCCATATTTATATCCCAGGCCTCTCAAACAGCAACAGTGCCTCTGACATATGAGAATAAAGCAAAGGATGATGGGAAATCAGACTGATGGCTACTTCACTGACCCAGGGAGCAGAGAGGGAGTGAGTGACAGCTTGCAGTAAAAAAAGTTCTGCTGGCAGGCAGCAGCATATGGTCTGCAGACTGTCAGAGCAGCACTTCCTGCAGACAGGAGAATATTTTACTGAGTGGAGAAAAAAAGAAACTGATGGTGAAGAAAAACATTGAGTTCTTTGGCCCAAACCATCACGCAGGTGTTTCATGTTAATCAGCCTGTGTAGCTTCTTCATTCATATCAGTCTAAACAGTGTGATAGCTGAATAAGAGCATTAGATTGAAGCACTTTTAACTCTAAGTCATTAATGTGACAAGTGTCAAGGTATCTGATTTTCCTCCTCACTACTCATTCTTGCATCTTGAGGTCATATTCAGTCTTCAGGAATTAGTTTCAACTGGGCAAGTTACAATTGTTCTTTCCTGCATCCACAGACATTATGGGAATATCTGAGAAAACAGTGGAAACAGTCAGGTAATCTTTATTACGTCAGAACTTATGCATCAAAGGAGTTTCCTTAACCCATTTTTGACAAAGGCAATACCTCCCTAAATGTCAAAATGTTTAAAAGTCATTTTTAAAGTGATACTGAATGGAAACAAAGCTGCTGATATAAACATTTGCTTCCTAAACTGATCTACAGAACATCATCACCTGAAAATCTTAAATCTAATCCTAAAAAAAAGAGGAAAAGGCTGATCTGACCGTCCAATCTATCTCAGGTATTATGCAGCAAGAGCAGGTTGCCAGAGAAAAAGGATGGATCTGTTCAAGGGTCAGTCTTGTGGCTAAGTCACAAAGGAAACAGGAAGAGGATCAAGATACTCGCTTGATTTCAGAACAGAAACAGTTGACACCTCCTGCATGATGCATGATGACCTGGTCGTTTGCACATTTATACATCATTTCCTGTCGCAGAATCTGTCAACCTGTACCTGATCACTCATCCAGTCACTGTGCATAATAGTGCCAGCAAAATGTCCGAAATGGCACAGCTCTTGACTCATGTATCAGCTGTCTGTTGCAGGGATAAATGGTATCTCGTGAAGCTTGAACATGGACGCCACAGTACTGTAGGTGCAGCTGTTTCCTGCCGGGGCCTCCTGCTCACTTCCACCCCCCTCTCTGGTTTTTCCTCAGAGTAAGTGCACATCATTGGCAGCTAAAAGCTCTGGGCACCGTCCCTCTGGTTGTTCCAGAGAAATGCCAATCGTTTTGGCGTCAACGGGGCCATCACAGACGGCGCAGGAAGGCACAGATGGCACTAATGGACGAGCAGAATCCAACTGAGGGACCGGGACAGAGCCACACCGGAGCGCCGTCCAAATAACTGTAGTGTGAATGTACTGTATGGCCAACGCGCCGCTCTGCTCTAGCAGGGACGATGCCACGGCAATGCGGCATAAAGAATTTAAAATGATAAAATAATCATAGGAGAGGGAGATTGTGGGAGGACCGGCGTGGAGCGGTGCCAGGAGGATCAGACAGAGGAGAGATTGTTCTTAGGCTTGATATCTGCTGAAGTGAGTGAGACCTCGTCCAAGTCAACCCACTCCAGCCAGACAACTGGGACTACAGCTAATGGGCCGACTGAGATGATGCCTGTCAAGGAAGAGTCAGTTTATAGACGGCACCTTCTCCTGATACAATGGTGCTTTTGTACAACGTGCGAGCCAGTGTTTTACAAGGCAACAGACTCGCCATTTCGACTTTTCTTGTCACCCAAATCGTTCCCTCCATTTGCCACGTGATGCCCACATGCTGCAGACTTTAACATTTGTTGTGCAAGGCATTCACAAAAACATCCCTGTGCCTCGTTTTGTGCTAGTAGTGCTAAGCAGATGCTTGTAGGAAGAACCAAGTCACAGCTTTCAGTGGTGCCAAGAGGCCACTGAAAACCAGTTTTGGAGCTCTGTGTTCTTTCGATAAAAGTTGAAATACTTCTAAAGGGTCATGATACCTCAAGCTTGAGACATTTTCAGCCTTCTGCGTGGTTTCTAAAAATGTGAGCGGCTCGCGAAGCTGAGAGGAGAAGCAGATAGGTGGGCAGATTAGAAAAATTGCAGCGTGAAATTTTAAAACTCTGCAAAACAGCACAATATAGATAAAAGTTTCTCAGGTTCTAGTTGGCGAGAGAAAATAGAGGAAAACATTTGACCATTAAAAGACGACACAAGTAAGGCACTAAGTTGTAGTGTATGATAACGTGCAGCACCCAAACTTCACCAAAAAAAGTAAAAAGAAGGCAGTTGTGCAGTGGCCACACAGCTGTTCAGTGTCCCAAAAGCTCAGATCTGTCGTGTGTGCGAACCTTCTGAACAAGGACGCCGAACGTGAACCAAAAATAAAAAAAAGGGCCATTTGTTAATTTTCCTTCTGGGTGCCACAGCGTATCAGCATCCACAGAGAGCCAGTGGGCTCATCTGTACTTTTAAATTACGTGTCATCGCCACAACTGTCCTCCCCAGAGAGGCCAGGAGAAACGCTCAGAACTGCACTTAAAACATAAGCTCGCATCACATCTCCAGGCCACGACCCCATCAACAAAACAGCTCTTGTATTCAGTTAAATAAAGTACGAGTAATATTTGCGCTTTAATACGTCACTGTAAGATGTGTCTCTTTTCCGCTAAACGGAATGAACCTCGCTGGCTGTTGCTTGAGGGGTTTTGATGCACACAATGATGGAATATGTGTTAACAGCATCCATGATGTCACACATGACACAGGAAAACTATTCCTCTATAGCAAACTAACAAACTCTCTTCTGATCACGTGCACGCATCTCATAAACCTGCCATGCAGTGAAGATTGTTGTCTATATTATATATAACAGTGACAATGATCTGCTGCAGCCAACAAAGGCCTCACCATGTGCTAACAATGTCCTTATTACAGAAGCTGAAGATGAGAAATCTGATTCAGATTTGTTCATTTTACTTCTGTTGCACACTGGCGATAAATAGTTTATTTCTCCTCAACATCTATATAAAAAAAACAACAGAAATTCTCTCTTGCAGCGACAGAACAAGCATATATTAAAGATTATTAATTTATTGTGACCTCATAATAAACTCAAGTTTGAAGATTTGACAATAACATTAAGTTTCAATTTCCAGTTACATTTCCAAAACATTTAAGCCATTGTTCAAGTTAAGGCTTGACTGACGATAGGTGGATATTTAGGTTGTGCAAAGCAGCATTAGGAATTTATTTTTTGTTTAACCTGGTGAATAATTAAGAACATTATTTTCAATGGCGGCCTGGAAAAATGTAAAGCCTCTTGAGGAAAGAATTATAGGAATATAATTGTTTTTAAGTTGTATTAATAAGAAATATTGAGATAATATAACGTATATACTTCTGGAGAAAGTGTATCCTCCTGCTCCTCATGGGACATACAATATTTATTTACATCTGTATTTCTCATAAGAATTATATTCTGTTTGAAATAAATAAAATATAAAAATAGTGGCTTCCACTGACTCCAGCATTGTTTCAGACAGTGAAACTAACTTCTTCAATGTAACTGTGTGGCTTGTTGCTGCTGTATTGTGTCTTTAACACTGCAGCAGCAGCAGTAATTCTGCATCTTTAATAAGACAGCCTTAATCACACAGTATTAATCACAAAAAAAAAACAATTTCTTTCCAAAAATAAATATGCTGAATATCTATTTGGTCTGACATTGGTGCCTTAAATTCATCTGTCAATATTTTAAGAAGGCAGATGACTCAATCTTCAGAAACCTTTTAGTAAACAAAGGTTTTTTTAAGAAGACTCATGAGCAGCAATGTGCTTTACTTTGCTGCCAGTCAGATTTTTATTTTTATTTTTTTTTTTGTCAGAGAGTAAGCATCATCTGATTTTGGAATGAAGCTCCTTGATTATTTTTTGGAGAGGGTCCCTTCAGTGAGTGTTAATGTGTGTGTGTGTGTTTTGCTGCTGCCTGCATGGTTGTCCCTCCACCAGCGGCATGCTGGATGGGGTCACATGCGATCTGCTCTTAGCAGAGATGCAGGCCATGCGACAGGGAGGGCCAGTAATTGGAGTGAGCTGTCAAGACGGGGCGGTGTGTTTATGAGTGTGTGTGTGTGTGTGTGTGTGTGTGTGTGTTGTGCACGTGCCAGGGAGGCTCCCCTCCTACAGGGTGGCACATATTAAAGTCCCTGATGAGACTAATGCAGGAGGAAATGGGTTTGGCGCTGCGCCCGGGCCGAGAGGTGAAAGGGAAGGCTGGCCTGGGTCGCCCCTGACCTGAAATGAATCTAGAGCAAGTGCAAGAAAAAAATGCTGATTTGTACTCCTTCAAATCTCATTGATGCACGTACATTTTGTTTAATTGCTGATTTGCAATGAATATTCATATTATTTCTCTAAGTGATTTAAAAAAAGAAGAAATTTCCTGTTTCCCAATTTTAAAAATAACGTCTCATATTTGTACCATTATGGAGTCATTGATCCTTCAGACGCAATTAGCGAGGGAAAGATCACAGCGCTCTTTTTCGTTTTTTTTAAGGAGTTAATCAACAAATTAAAGATGCAGATTGACAAAAAAAAGTTGCAGTGCAGTTGACATGATTAACTACAATTACAAAAAAGGTAAAACAAAAGAATTAATGGAAAATTTGTGTCTAATCAAAGACAGAAAAGGAGATAATTGCTTTGTGGGTTGATGAATTAGTTATTATTAGTTTCACTGACAACTTTGGCTCATTTTATCTCTGCCAGTGCATGAACATCTGTAGCTGCCTTGTCTCTGACAGACAGAAAAGTTACTTCTCGAACACATTGCGGGATTTTTGTTAAATGAATCAGTGTGGGTGTTGAAAGTTTTCTTTTGTAATTATTCTGTCTTATGAGAAAACCTGCTTATTATTGTTCTTCCATAAATTGACTCTGTTTCATTTGAAATTTGATACCAAAGATTCAAGATTTCAAGATGTGTGGATGTGAAGTATGGTCTTGAAAAAAATGGGATTAAAATAGCATTATACCTATATTATATTAATGTAAACTAACTTTGTACCCTGTCAGAAAAAAAAATGTAACGCTGTAAAAGCAGTTTAAAGCAAAACACATTTTTAATGACTTAACTAAACTAAATACTTGGTGGATTCTTAATGTTTTTTTCTGTATTTTCATTATTAACTCTGTGTTGTTTTGCTGTGTATTCAAAAGTTCTGCTTATTTAGCAGAGCTCGTTGTTGATTTATACCAAAGGGCTCATAATTCACAACCAAAATCTGCCTTCATGTTCAAAGTTAAATCTGATTTTACAGCAAAAAAAACTCCAGCTTTAAATCTCACCAAGAGAAAAAGTTGTTATTTACGAGGCTGTAAACTAACGGGGGAATACGAGCGAGTGAGCAGCGGTGGTGGCCTGCCACGCCGGGTGGAAGGGCTCGGCGATAAAGCATCTTGTTAGCTCTACTGAGGAAAATATGCTTATCAAGCCGCATGTTAATACAAGCAGTAAATAATGTGATCATCGGCCAGAGATGCTGGAAATATAACAGCGTGAAGGAGCCTGAAGCCACGCTGACAACAGGGAGGTGTTGTGTGTGTGTCTGTGTGTGTTTTTTAAAAACATAGGCTACAAACTGTGAGAACTGGGTTAATGTGACCTGAGCAGTGAAGACATGAGCAGCGACGCTGGGTGGACCAACAGCACACTTTACCAAACACACACATACACAACAGCAAAAGGCAAACTAGAAACAGGCTGTCTGAGGTTTTACTGGACGTCTGCTGCTGCTCTCTGAGCTGTTTCAAGGTAGAAATGAAGAGAAAAAAAGTGTGCAAAATGGTAAATTGTCTGTTAGATGTCTTCTCTTTGTATGTTTCCTCTGATTAATTAAAGGGTATTTACGCCCAGAGACTGCATCCCAGTGTGACCACCCACCCATGTTTGCATAATGCACAAGACAAAACAAGCCTGGAGGGCACGATAAGCATGTTATTTTTAACACTGACAACTACTACCTTTTCTTTAATGTCCGAGGATCAGCGGATGAATGAAGCTGCATTCATGTATTTTAGAACATTAGGAAGGAAAGAGAAACACAACACGGATGCTACTTGGTTTGTGAGGACCTGAAGGACTCAAGCGCAGTAAGAGTATTTGCTAAAGAAGGCAAAAACATCAGTGTATTTTGTTTTTGTGTTCATTTGGCCAGAGAAAGTGACGTAGCACAACAACGACACAAATGCTGTGTTATATAGAGAGGTGTTACCAAAAGTTGTGCAGTATAATAAAGAGTAGTAGACAAACAATATTTTCACCCAGAAAATTCAGGATATTCATTTCCTGTGCAGAGACAAAAGTAAACATTGACTTTACGCTTATTATTATAACACAAACCATGATGTTTTTGTTGCATAAACCAGTAATTTTAAGTTTTTGCAAGGTCGATATGAAACATATTCATGAAATTTCGAAAATCTCAACATTTAACATATTCTGTGGTTTGCAGAAAGTTACAATGCTGACATTTTGTTTCCAGCGACTCGTTTTGGAAAATACATGAAAATGTTAAATCTAAAACAAAGCCATCACATCTGTTAGCAGTGTTATTATGTGCTTGAAAATGCAAAATGGACTCTAAATTGCTGGTTTAGTTTCTGATTTTGGTCCCTGGGGCTCCTTCACTTCGGAGATTACTTGATGAAAAAGACACACCATACTAATTTTTTACCCAATATCCTAATAACCCAATTAATTTCCTCCCAGCTCAATGTTGATGCTTTCAGAAAACTGATGATTTACAACACAATCAGTGAGTGAATCATTAAAACAAGAAAAAAACATTCAGCTGTATGTCACATGTAAATTATTATACATATATAATTTTAAAAGGGGCCGTCCTCTTGAGCTCTCATGACTGTCCTTCGTCCACGCTCTTGGCTATGATCGTGGACTGTGAACTTGAGTCAACTCCGGTTGACCTGGGAGTTGGCGGAAGAATGGGGGTGGGAGCCTTCCTATGCAGGATGATGAACTGTCGCGCAGCAGGCTTAAACCTTCCCCGAGGCCCGGCGGTGAAACTAACAAGTTTGGCAGGCCGACGCTCGGCGGTCGCACAGTGTTGCTTTGCGAGCGGAGGGCGGGCTCTGCCTCTTTGTCTCAATGGAGACAAATCTTGGGCAGACTGTTTGTTTGGGGAAGGGGTGTGAACGACGCACAAGTCCATCAAATCAATTAGAGTCTTGTGCAGAGACGGCCTGGCTTGGCCTGGGCTGAAGGAGCTCGGCCAGATCTTTTGTGAGGGGTTATGTGAGTCACGGCCAACAGTCGTGACTCGTGTACTCACAACACCAGTATCAGCGCAGAGAGGAGGGGTGAAAAGCTTGCATATGGCCAAAGCCAGTGTGTCACATTTGGGCTAGAGTTCACATTGGGCTCAGATGCTCACACCAATGAACTCGTGAGAACTGTCGAGTTGCGGCGCCGCGATCGTGTTTGAGGGTGAGATTTACCAGCTTAGAAGTGATGGGTAGAAAACTGTACTGCATGTACACCAACATCCACTGTGCAGGTCCAACTGCATGAATTTACCATCAGCGTCCCCGTAACTCACTGCAGTTCAATCTTATATTGTGGAGGACTTTTCTGAAGTATTTATACAGGATCAGTGTGAGTAAACATTTCCTCAGCGCACTTCGATAGACTGGTTTAAGAGGGAGGACGGAATGCAGGAGCTGTAAACAGTTTCCACATAGTGATAGTTCAGCAAAGGTTTGGAGTGTGGTGTGCCAAAACGAGCATTAATGTAAATTTCCTGTGAAAATGGCTTTTTGTTTGCATCGTCCTTCACTCACAGTGATCCCGGGTGAGTGGAGGGAAGTAGTATTCCTGTCTGTCAACAATCACGCTCGAATCCTTTCCAGATCAGTGTCAACGTAACACTTCAACTAACCGCCATGGCATTTCTCAGGTGATGGAGCCAGTTTTATCCACTTTGACTTTGTACTTTCAAATATATGCAAATTACTCTGCTCTCACTTTCCAACGTGTCTGAGTTTTGCTTTCTGTGTTCAGAAATAGACAGCTCTGCCATGAGCAAATGGCTGCAAACAGTTTGGAGTTTGTCTTTGTGTTCCAACGTTTCACTGAGGAGTCCTGCAGAACAAATGATAAAACTAGTCCACCTTTGTGTTTCCACACAGCTACTAGATCTTCAGAGGTTGATTTAGGCATTTCAACAAATCACTAATATTTTAGCATCTCCTGATATTATAATTAATTTCTTACACTGCACTGTGACTTTTATTCTTGCATTTTATGTCCCCCTTATTCTATTTTAGCATGCATTTATATTCTTATTTGGCTTTTTTTAATTATAGATTTATTATAGATTTCTTTTGTACATTGTCCTAATGCTTTTGTTGTTTGTTTTTTTTTGTAAATTGCTTTAAATTGTCTTGTTGCTGGAACTTTGCTGTCTAGATAATTAAAAGTTGCTAAAGTGTTGAAACAACTCATTGAATATTTAGTCATCAATAGATCAATCAACACGAATATTCATGACCATTTTAGTTATTTATCAAACAGGAATGCCTAAAAATTGTTGGTTCAGCAAATTAAAAAAAACAAAAAAACAACAACAAAACAAAGAAATGAACAGATTAATCAACAACAGCATTATTAGAAATAATATCATCAAATACAATAAGGGCCAAATATCATTTCCCAGTGGGAAAGTTTACCATTACAGCAGCTTAAAGCCAAATAGACAAAGACAATGAGCAATATTGACACTGAAATATAACAGGGAAACTTCTATGATAAGCCAATATCTGATAAATCAGCCGGTCCCGTTCACGGCTCACAATCTCCAAATGTTGACTTCATCATGTGAAAAAGAAGTTTCTGTCACTGCTCTTTTCATGATTTAAAGCCCTGCAGTAACACTGATTGCACTGTTTAATTAAGCAGGTTTTCCTGCTCCGCAGTGGGTCAACACTCGTTTCAACTTCTGCTGCTGCCATGAGCACAATTTTGGAGTGCGATCTGCATTATGCTAATTTATTTGCATATGTTGGGAACTACAGACATTCACAGTTGCCCGAAGCCTCATCTCAAACGCTATGTATTAAGTGTAATTATTCAACAGTGTGGAGCAGCTCCGTTCTCCACTGCACAGCATTAAAAAGGCTAAAAGAACTGCTGTTTTCCTAGTGGCAAGGTTGGTGGACATGTAATTCATTACTATGTGCACATCATGCAAGTCTCAGAGGATATTTCACCAGAGGACCCACATATGATGTTATGGTGACTGGCCTGAGAGCATCTCGTTGCAAGTTTCCAAGTTTTTTGGGGAGTCAAGCTGTACTGTTAGGGTGACATGCATGCTAATCAGTCTTATTATGCGCCATGTCAAGATTGTTTCGTTTGAGGGAGACCGCCAGCTGTCATGTTTTATGCATTTGCTTATCAGTAAAATTTCTCATTTGTGTCGCCGTTGGAAATTGCAGCTTGATTTGTGCCTCAGCTTTTTTATTTTTACAAAGGGTTTTGTTATGTGCAGTGGTGATGTGTGATGTGTGTGTTAATTTCATCCTTATCTAGCTGAAATTATTGGCGCTAAATAGTTTTTGAATGAGTAAAACACAAACGCTAACTTAATAATTCAAGGATGTGTCTTAATAATAATAACACTAATAATAAAAAGATGACAGAATGGCAACAGGTGTGTGTGGAATCCAAACTGTTTCACTGTTTGGTTGTTTGCAACCACTGACAAAATATTTTAAAGTCTCTATTCTGTCCAGACAGCACATACTTACACAAGACTGACCAGTTAATATGCTGACATTGTGAACTTTCACAGATATTATTGTAATTTAGTCTAACACATTCAGCTGGCTCTGCTCACATTAGAACTCAAGCAATTGTTGACAGATGATTCATATATTTTCTGTGCTGGTTTTCAATATAATTGTAAGAGATAATGCCAACCAAAAAACATGAGTAGGACTGTCATTGATATTAAAATCAATCTAACACATCTGACACATTTTGTCAATGCTGCTGTGGTGGGTGAATTTTCCCCAATGGCAGAAAAATAAAAAAACTATTCTGTTCTGTGTTATAACAGCATAATACCATCAACTGTTTTCTAATCATGCACAGTGAGCTGGCATTAAATGTTTTGTCAGCTTCTTTACATATTCTCTTGAATTATACATTGTAGATGTTTAATTTTGGAGAGGTTTATAAAAAAGGGTCTGTAGGAAAAAGAAAAACAACTAAAATGTGTTTATATTGCAAACAGGTATAGATAACTCTTCACCTGTGCACTATCATAACTATTTCTTTTGCAGCTTTTTTAAAATATCTACTCAGAATGATGAGTTTACATTCTGTAAAATATGAATCACCATGATGTCATCCACTGCCAGTTAATAAACAATATTACTGAATCATCAGCCGGCCATGAGGGTGATCTCACATCATGAGAGCAGCAGGACTATCAGCTCTACTGTATCAGGAAATGGACTTATCAGTCCAAGTGCAGGGCAGCAACTCTCACGTACTCGATCTGTCTAATAGACTGAAATATTCTGCCCTGAAATCCCAACGACACACACACACACACACACACACACATACACACACACATACACACACACATACACACACACACACACACACACACACACACACACACAGCTGTGTATTTGTGTATTGTGGGGACTTTACATTGACTTGCATTCATTTCCTAGACACTTCCCTTGACTCTAACCATATCCACTACCCATGTAATCCTAATCCTAACCCTAACCAAAGTCTAACCTTACAGTAACATTAAATGTTCTCCAAGTCTTCAGCCTGAAATCTAACAGTTTACATTATGGGGACCTGCACTTTGTCCCCATAAGTACGGTGAGTCCCCACATTGTCAGCGTGAGTCCCCACAATGTGAGTGTGTAATCAGACTTATGTCCCCATATGTTCGGCAAAATACGCCCACACACACACACACACACACACACACACACACAGAGGCCCCTCGTCCCCTTCGCTTTCTCCTCCTTGGCCTCGGCTTCATTAGCAGCAGTTTGCATCATCCCCGGTGAAAACGTCACATGTCATCAGTGACTCCATTCTTTATCACTTCTTGCAGTACAGACAGTGTAACCTTCAGAAACCTGCTGCCCACAGTTTTACGTCTTAATTAGGAGCACTGTCAGAGGAGCCCAGCGCCCCTCGTCCCGATGAGAGCGGACAGAGAGGGATGGAGACGGAGTGTTAAAGACGCAGGAGGAGGAGGACAAAGTCAGGCACCGAGGCGACAGACAAAGGAGGAGATGTACAGTGGAGGAGAAAGAGACACAGGCAGGACAGAGGGAGGAAGAGGAAAGGAGGAAGAGGTGACTGTGAAGAGAGAAGCTGCTGTGACTGAAAGGAGAAACACCTGTGATGCATAAAGAAACGTTCCAATAGAAGATAGCATTCAAGGCTGATATAAAGAATCCTCTACACAAGTGGCCAACAAGAGCATTTAAATAAGGAACTATTTGAACAAACCTGCCAAAACCGCATTTAACGCACCTGCTCACCGTATAATATCAACTCTGTGAATTGTTGCAGATTACAGCTCTGATCAGATACAACGCGCCAAAGTGTCGGCACATTTTTAGTTTGTACCAACAAAGTGCTGAAGTTTGATAGCCAGCAATATCCATGTGAGCTGCAGGAACACATAAATCTGAACCATCTGAACATTTAAAAGCCAAAAAAAATATCTTACAAAGACACAAAAACACCTTAAGGTGCTGTTTAACTAAAAAATTGTCAAGTGTTACCAAACATTGTGAAAAAATGGTTTCCTATTTAAATTCAGAAATCAAAAAACACTCATCTGGACTTCTTTTTCTCAAATAAGCATCAGGAAGCAGGAGAGTAGAGAGAGGAGGGAAGAAAAAGAAGGTGGATGATGATGGAGGACGAGCAGAAGCGAGTGGAAGTTGTGTTGGCCACTCACTCGGGCGAGAAAAATTGAGTGAAAATCCGGCTTAGCGGAGAAAACACTGGAGACGCTTGTGTCCTCTGTTTGGGGACAGCTGACGGGTTAACACTATTAAGACTGCAGAGAAGGCAGGACTGAATGTGCATCTGTGCTCCCATAACAGTGGGATTGAGCGGCGCTTCGGAGGCATTCGCTCAGACACAGATAAACAGACAGACGGACCGCCGGGAAGCACAGGGACGACTCAGGAACACAGATACTTTTGGTTTTCTTTTGTTACCACCCTTCTGTTGGGCCTATAGCTATGTCTTTTTGGGAGTCTGTGAGCAAATGCTGCTTTAAGATATATTAAAGTTGCACCTGATGAATGTAGATCATGGCAGTATGCTCCGGTTTAATTACTATTATAGAAACAAACAACAAACCCTCAGTGAAGCCGGCGAGCTGCTGTACAGCCATGAAAAAAACAGCCATTAGCGCACTTAAGCATTAATTAAATCTGTATCATCATTACTCAGTATAATTGAAGGTGAGACAACCTATCAATTGTAAAAGATCACACTGTCATTAAGGTTAATAAGCTCTTATATAAACTATTGCCATTAACATCCGATACATCTATTATAATGATAAATGACATATTGATAAAATAGGCTAAAATTGCCGTCTTCTTCAAAGATGGTGTGGACCCTCTGAGACAAATGGGACAGAGAGACAAGTGAATCAAAGTCTCATTGAGAAGATTTTGCACTTAACTGCAGGAAAAAGCCTGAGAATAATGAATAAATAAGCATAATGAGGATATTTCATGAGGTGGGACAGGAAAAAAAGAAATGACAACTACATCTGGAACTCCTTCAAGAATGTCTTCAATTAGCCGTCAGGCTGTTTCGCCAACTATTGTCACATCTGCATCTTTTCTCTCTATCAATTATGAAACACTGTAATTTATTCATGGGCTACTCAGGCTCCAGTTGTGAGTATGCACGAAGAACAATATAAAAAAAAACTTTGGCTTTGGCGGGATCCTCATAGAAGACATCTGTTTAAATCACAAGACGTGGAGTGAGGAGTTGCGCAGAGATTGTTTTCAGTAAATAAAAAGTCCTTTTAACTGTGCGACCACGGAGCTGCTGATGTGCCTTTTTAACAGCTACATGGCTGCCAGAGGTCAGCCATGTATAAATAATCTTTTTTTCCTTTTCTATAATATACCCATAACTGCAAACCTCTCAGAGGCTTTCTTTTCTTCTCAGCTGAGGTCACAAAATTAATCAGCGTCAAATGGGAATTAAAACGTCTCTAAATAGCTGTTGAGTCTCCAGTTTAGGATGAAAGAGCTCGGCCCATTTGCATGCTTAAGCTCATCAGCATAATTACGCTCATGTTAAAAAAAATGGCAAAGGCCTGGCGTTGAAGGAGTTAACGAGGTGGAGCCGGTAATTGGACGAGGGGCGACCCTTTCACAGCCGATGACGGGGACGAGGCTAATTCACTTAAATGGTTACTGGAGGCTGATCAATTAGCATCTCAGTCTAAAAAGAACAAAAAATAAATAAATAACCGCATCTGTCAGCCCGGTGTTATTGAGGTGGACGTCAAAAATGATTTCAGTGTGGTCATCTTGGTGTGCCTCGACCACGGTGAGCCACTTCTTGTTTCTCCTCTTTCAAGGACCAACTACTGCAGAAATATCACACAAGAAAACTGTCTTCACAAATATGACTGATCAAGGCCGATCCACTTAGCACCTCTGGGTAAAAATGTCCCAAAAGACGCTTTGAGGAGCAAAGACGTGTTAGACGTGTTAGTGAATCAAAGCACAAATTTCTTAAGCGTTATTTCCTGCATTGCTCCTTAAAATAGTGTAATCTGAATGACCTCCACTAACATCATAAAAAAATTTGAAAATATCATGAAAAAGCATATTTAATGGGTGTGTTTACTGTTGAGACGTTGTTGTCATCTACCTGACTGATCATGAGATGAAGATTCACCTCAGCTAAAACACACAAACACTACAGCCATGGGAATGTGTGATTATCAGATAAACATTTCAACATAGAAGCACCTTGTAAAATATTGTGCCTGCTCCGTGTGACCGGTTTGAATCCACACGTACAGTTTTGGCGTTTCGTTTCTCTAACAACAGCACAAAACTCCGGCCAACATTTTCAGGATTTCTGGTTTCCAGAAACTGGGTTTTTGGCTTCTGACGTCCTTCCTGTGGCACACCAATGAGTGGCAGGTGTGGCCAAAGTGTCTTATTAACTGGACATGAGGGAGTTTTATCCACTGTCAGCTGTAGAGGAGCAACAAGACGACAGCAGAAGAGTTGCAAAAAAAGAGGAGGAGGAGGAGGGCGAAGGCTCAGGCCTGCACACCAATGAATAGAGCCACATTAGTGACACTTCACTGCTCGATTCACAAAGAGAAGCTTGGCACAGAGATGTTAAGAGTTTTCCAACCAAAACAGATTAAAAATACTTATAATAAGCCTCAATGACAGTGTTTGTCATCACAATCTGATTTCTACAAGACAAGATAATGAGAAAAAGATTTATAGAGATTTAGAAAGAATAAGAATAAATTAATACATTATCCATGATGGCGAAGCTCCCAGGTTAAATATAAAATAAAAAAAAACTGTCATGTTGTTCATTTAGTATGAGAATTACGATGTGAAGCTCACATGTTTACATGTTTATTCATAACACACGTCTGTTATCAAACGCAAACATTTGCGAGTGGATCGCATTACATGTAGCTTCATGCGAGGGCCCTTCACTTCATATTAGCCACC
This sequence comes from Synanceia verrucosa, assembly GCA_029721515.1. Classification (NCBI taxonomy): domain Eukaryota; kingdom Metazoa; phylum Chordata; class Actinopteri; order Perciformes; family Synanceiidae; genus Synanceia; species Synanceia verrucosa. The sequence continues at coordinate 12,505,354 of CM056551.1, read as the reverse complement.
GCTGTCGCACTGCTACATTTATGTATACAAAATACGAGCGAGCTAATTGAATATTCACTGTGAACATATTCCCTGCATAACATGAGTCCCTGCTTCCATCTTTTTAAATATTCAAATGGATAGGAGGAAAGGAGGAGGAGGGAGGAGGCATTAGAATATATTACTGCATGTATGTGTGATCCCTCCCTCCCTCCTTCTCCTCCCTCCTTCTCCTCCCTCCTCTACATGTCTGTCAGGAGGTGAGGAGGAGGAGGAGGGCAAAGTGCACGCGACGGAGTCGGCCTCAGCAACGCTGACGTTAACAATAATGTAATTTAATTAAAGCCAAGATCCCAGCGGTCCTCGCCAAACGACGGAGGCTTTGATTTTAATAGGTGATGAAGAAAAGGCTCAGGAAACGCGACGACACCGCCGCCGCTCCGACCAGTCTGAGGGGTTCTGGGAAAAAAGGCAACGGCAGGACATCAGTTTAGATCGTATCAGGCTTAGGAGAGGAAGGGAGGGAGGAGTGGGTGCAGGTACCAGCCCCGGCCACCCAAATACAACAACAGCCATCAGCTAATGGAGAGGAAAAGGGGAGACCTCCGACAAAGCAGGAGGGGGGGCTGGACAGTCCCAAAAACACAAAAAACACCAGGAAATACTTGATTGAAAAAAAATACTTTTGTAGGCCAGTTTATAAAGCTGTGCTCAAAGTGGATTTCACAGCAGAAAGAGATTTAAAGGGAGGAGAAAAACAAAAGCTAATCCAAAAACTGACGAGGAGAGATCAGACTCAGACTCTTCACATGCAGATAAATGACTTTAAATCTGGATGGATATTAAAATATCCAACAAACAGCTTGGGTTTTTTTCCCTTCTCTGGGGTAACATGTTGAATTGTTTTTTGCTGTTGTAAAAACCTTGCAAAGAATATTTGTCTCTATTTAATGGCCTCATACTCTTTAAGTTAAAAATGTAGGCGTAAGTATGTATTTAAAATGAACACAAGATCTCTCAACAACCTCCTATACGTGTTTGACAAATAATGCCTTTTTAGTAAAACTGTCTCCTTTTATAAACATTTTTTAACAATGATTATGTGTTAACAGCTCCTGTAATATGAATTTGAATACATACTGAAAAAAAGTGTTTCGGTCGTTACGGCACTTTTGTTTAATGTGATGTTCCTGATAAAGAGCTAGGAGGGATTTGGTACTGATGTCTTACTAATCACTCTGTCAATATTTTCTCTTTTTCCCACATTAGGTTACTTTTCACTTTACTTGTCCGACCAGCCGCCACCAACAACAATTAGCTTCCCTTTTTCCTGGTCTCCACACACACACACACACACACACACACACACACACACACACACACACACACACACACACACACACACACACACACACACACACACACACACACACACACACACACACACACACACACACAGGTTCCCTCATTCCTAATCCTGTTACCAGCCAGGTCCCAGCCTGGACTTGCCGTGCGGGTGCATGGATGAGGAGGGGAGTATAGAGAGGAGGAGGGGGGGGATTAACATGGCGGTCATTATCAAATTTACAACCAGTCATACAGACATCTGCCCTACTTTTCCTCGGTTAATGTAAAAAGAAGTAATCTGGTTAAGAGAGCACGGGCGCGGCTCATAAATCGGCAGTGCTCTGCGCCATAGTTAAAGCTGTCACTTCTCTTGTGGGGGGAGCGGCGGCTGAATGGAGCTGTCAGCTGGCTACTTGTTAGGGCTAACAAGGCCGTCCACTGATAGGACTAATGAGGCCCAGGGCTCGCCGCTATACCCGGCACAGCCCACCGCCACTGCACGACAGTATGTGCTAAAAAGAGCTGCAAGGTGCGAGAGAGACAACAGATCAATCATGATTATCTGAGACAAACGAAAAAAATCCCTGCACTTTTATGACAGATAGTTGTAAGCACTCATAAATATTCACAATGCTAAATAACAACAATCATAACACATTAAAATCATTTATAATGACTAATAATAATTACAATAAGGTCAAGTATTGTAACAACTCATAATTGCTGGTCAGTCACTGACATTTTGAGTGTTGTTCTCCCATAGATTCAAAATTATTTTTCACTGCACTTAAAACAGCCAACTTATAATGCCTCAAATCACAAAATAATGCAACATAACAGTGATTATAAGGTGTTGGGCATTATAATACACCATGCAAAAATAAATTACACACTGAAAAAAACTGACAGCAACAAATATTCTAGTATATCATGAAATATGCCAAGACAAAAATCATGAAAGTTAATAACAAGATGATAAATAAGACTTTTTTGTTTTAATACTGTGACATATATAGAATATTTCTTGCATTGTTTATTTTCTAGTGTTTCACACTGCTGTAGCATGAATGTAGGTTTGTCTTTGGGATTGTTTTCAGTTTTTAATTTTAAAATAAAAATATGTACAGTTGTCTGAAAAATGGCAACACAAACTGTTTAATGTATGTTAAAGGTTCTACAGTAAATGCATAGAATTGGTATTTTTAAGTACTAAACTCTGCACAGAAATTGATGTGTGGGATTTAATTAACGGCAGAGATTTGTGCAGAAAGAACCGGGATGTTTGAATGCAGTGAGCCCGAGGCACTTCCAGTATTTCTTGGCTAAAGAGTGATGAACTCCTGCATTGGATTGTTAGATTTCACCACAGTGGCGGTCACCTCTCTTGAGTAAAACCCACACAACCCTAACAAAGCGTAAAAAAACAAAAAAAAAAAACAGAATAAATTCCTCTCCTTCAGTGTGCAGAGAAAAATGTGACGATGGCGGTCGGGGGGTTAAATGTCAAGCATGAGTAACGTCTGATTGTTATAGTGAGCTTTGTTTTTCAGAGTGAGCTCCAGCCCTTTCCAATGAGGCCTCAGCTCTTCTCCTGCTGCTTCATTATTTGCGACGCTCTGGTTTAATTCCAATTACCCCTGTTAATTAGGAAATCTCATGCTCTCTGATCCAGGGGTTCGTTTCAACTTAATGTCATTTGCCAGGTTGTTTACTTTCGATTAAAGCCTTTTATTGTGAAATTAAGTGGTACATTTGTTTCGGCGACATATTTATCCATGTGATGGTAAACATCCTGACTGATGTCAACATGTAGAAGTCCTCCAGCGTGCATTAGCCTGTGTTTACTCTGCGTACGTGCTGCTGTTAACTCTTTATTTAGGCATACATTAGCACCATATTAGCATATTGTCTTATCAGACGTTTAGGTACCAAATTATTCCTTTCAGTGGCTGTGGAGAGAGCAAAACGTGGGCCTTCTGTAAAGCCGAAAAACCTCCAAGGATGTGTCATCTTTTGGCTCGTCTAGAGCATTTATTTCAACACCGAACAATACAGTTTGACGGCTTTTATTAGTTTCAGGAAAGATGTTCTCACCATATTCAGTGTGGCATTGTGATGCAACGAGATAAAAGCAACAAACAGGAAGCGTGAAAGGATGAGTGTGTGTGCATCTGTTTAGGTTTGTTTTTTTTAAACAGTACTGAGCAAATGTTTGCTCTGCTTTACATACTCGGATAAAGTGACAAAAGATGCAGAGAAAGAAGCTGCTAAATGCATCCTATATGTGTGAGACCAAATACAGTCTGTTGAAGGAATTTCACAGCTGAGCACAGAAATGCTCATCCATTCTCCCTGTTCTTTAAAAGTCATAAACTATATTGCCAAAAGTATTCACTCACCCATCCAAATAATCAGAATCAGGTGTTCCAATCACTTCCATGGCCACAGGTGTATAAAATCAAGCTCCTAGGCATGCAGACTGCTTTTACAAACATTGAAAAAGAGCGACCCATGAAAGAATGGGTCGCTCTCAGGAGCTCAGTGAATTCCAGCGTGGAACTGTGATAGGATGCCATCTGTGCAACAAATCCAGTCGTGAAATTTCCTCGCTCCTAAATATTCCACAATCAACTGTCAGCTGTATTATAAGAACATGGAAGTGTTTGGGAACGACAGCAACTCAGCCATGAAGTGGTAGGCCACATAAACTGATGGAGCGGGGTCAGTGGATGCTGAGGCACATAGTGCGAAGAGGTCGCCAACTTTCTGCAGAGTCAATCACTACAGACCTCCAAACTTCATGTGGCCTTCAGATTAGCTCAAGAACAGTGCACAGAGAGCTTCATGGAATGGGTTTCCATGGCCGAGCAGCTGCATCCAAGCCATACATCACCAAGTGCAATGCAAAGCGTTGGATGCAGTGATGTAAAGCACGCTGCCACTGGACTCTAGAGCAGTGGAGACGAGTTCTCTGGAGTGACGAATCACACTTCTCCATCTGGCAATCTGATGGATGAGTCTGGGTTTGGTGGTTGCCATGAGAACGATACTTGTCGGACTGCATTGTGCCAAATGTAAAGTTTGGTGGAGGGGGGATTATGGTGTGGGGTTGTTTTTCAGGAGCTGGGCTTGGCCCCTTAGTTCCAGTGAAAGGAACTCTGAATGCTTCAGCATGCCAAGACATTTAGGACAATTCCATGCTCCCAACTTTGTGGGAACAGTTTGGAGCTGGCCCCTTCCTCTTCCAACATGACTGTGCACCAGTGCACAAAGCAAGGTCCATAAAGACATGGATGACAGAGTCTGGTGTGAATGAACTTGACTGGCCTGCACAGAGTCCTGACCTCAACCCAATAGAACACCTTTGGGATGAATTAGAGCAGAGACTGAGAGCCAGACCTTCTCATCCAACATCAGTGTGTGACCTCACAAATTCACTTCTGGAAGAATGGTCAAAAATTCCCATAAACACACTCTTAAACCTTGTGGACAGCCTTCCCAAAAGAGTTGAAGCTGTTATAGCTGCAAAGGGTGGACCGACGTCATATTGAACCCTATGGATTAGGAATGGGATGTCACTTAAGTTCATATGCAAGTCAAGGCAGGTGAGCCAATACTTTTGGCAATATAGTGTGTGCGACTCATGACCACAAGACGCTGCAGAACAAATGGGCCACACCCTCCACCCCTCCCTAGCACAAAAACTATCGACCATTGATTAGAATGGAATACTGATTTTTACAGTAGAATTTAGTAGAGATTTTAGTAATATTTTCAACATGTGCTGCATGGTATGGAGCTATTTCTTTGTTCTGCTGAATTAAATCCATGTAAAGTCAACCAAAACATTGATAACTCAAATATAAACCATTATGTGCCACTATTAGACAGTCAGAACAACTACCAGTACAAAATAATAAATACTTTGTCCAAGTAGAGAGAGTAGAAGGGGTGGACGGTTGGACTATCTGACCTCTAAGCATCATAATTTAAGTATACTTATTTTAACCCCAACCACAATCATTTCCTAAAACTAATCAAGCAGTTTTGTTGAGCAAGTCAGCTTCACATAATTTTAATCATGTACGTGAGAAGCGTGGTTATATAATTATTCTCATGCTAATGCTAACTATATAAAACGTAAAATAAAATAAAATATACTTGAGCTAACTGAGGTTTAACGGCTTCAATTATAAGTTTGGGACACCACTGGCAACTGTCTGCGACTACTCTGAAGAGTGTGTGTTCTTTGGTGGAGGAAAATGTGACAGGATGTCTTGAACTGAATGCTTCTAACTGCACTCTTCCATCACACTTTTACAACACAGGGAGGTCTGTCTTCTGGTCTCTTTATAAAGGTGAGGAAGGCCGACAGTTTCAAAAGGAAAGACCCACATGTACTAATGTACAAAGCACACCAAAGTCAGATCACTCTATTACATAGTAATAACTGTTCGCTATAAAAATGCCCCAAATCTCACATATGGCTCCTTTTAGATTCAGTGGCCTTCACAGTTATTTCACCTCTGGTATTATCTAAATGGGTCACATAGTCAGCCTGCCTGATTTCCTGCGAGGCAGCGTTTCCTCTCTTGGATCACTTCCATGTGACCAGGCTGCTCAGTCCATACTGATACACCAGTGCAACCAGTATGGTAGCCAGTTTACTGCTGATCCTATAGCACTGGCTGTAGTTCAAGATTTAAATCCATGTTTAAACCTCATTCAGTGAAGAAATGAGTTAGCTAGTCCACTACTGGTGGTATTTGTCATCCAGTACGTTTGTTCACTATGTTAACAGATGAGTGACATGCTGCTCTTTAGATGGCCAACAAGTTGCCCTCTTAAAACCCCCCAAAAAGTCATTGAGTGACAACACATTTATTATATTCCAAGTAAATATTCACACCAGCAGTGTTGCACGTTCAGTGCATTACTATGTACTTTACTGATGAGGTAATCAGTGTACAGTAAATGATGGTCGACATGTGAAACATTAGACATGAGAAACACACAGGATGACCAGCGCTGAAGCAGCTCTCCACCAAAGCCACCAAACTCAGTCAAAAACAGTATTTTTCCTCGTCCAAACTGCCTCAATCGGTTTGTTTATGACTTTGATGAAGCCAAATCTTTTTAAAGACCAAAGTTACACAAACACCACAGTTACACAGTTAACACAAATTAACTAACCAATCAAGACTGCTACAGACCACAGAACTGCTGTGTTCTCAAACCATGAAAGCAACTACCTATTGTCCAGTGATGAATCACAAATCTCAAGTCAGTTAAATAAATAGAAATAAGATGGCAAGGTTAAGTATAAAGGACTGCACTTCCCATAATCCTCCTTTGTTCTTGTTATTAAGATACCTAAGCTTTTCTTTCTGAAGATGATAAAGACATTGGAAATTAGTGATGTTATTACTGAGCTCTGTTTGTGTTGGAAGAACATTTTAACAGTGATTACAGTCATGTCTTAAAAATGGATGTGGAATTTGCTGATGTTATGAAAGATACACACAGCACCTTCGTGCCAATCAAATATTTAAACTGAAGAGTAGATATCTTCTAACACTTTGCAGTCTAATTACTTCTTTTAGTTCTAGTTCTCCTGGCAGCATCTTAAGCTGAGAAACCAGCAGCCACTAGAGCTGCTGAGGGAGGAGAGAACAAACCAGCTGTGACCTCTACGGACAGGTCTGCCATGCCACACCATGCTGTGCCGTACTGTGCCATGGCAGGCTAGCAGATTGTCACCTCTACCCTCGGCTTCTGTCTTCGTTTTCTTCCTCCCTTTCTCTTACCTTACCTCCCTTTTACATCCATCCTCTCCTCTCTCTCTCCTCCTTCAGACTGTTGGGACCACTGAGTCCCTCTGCTCACGGTCACTTGATTAAACGTTCCCACAGCACCGTCTACGATGCTGTTAAATTAAGACGCTGTCATGGCCATGGCGCAGACTGCTGGAAGGAAGCAGGAAAGGTAAAGCAGCTAAGGTGAAGAGGAGGAGGTAGAAGAGATAACAGAGGCAACTATCTTCCTCATGAACCCACTCCAGGAAATTTCCTCCCACTCGAGGTCTGGCCATCCATCCTCACATCTCATTTCCTACAGTAGCACTTACATAATAATTGCATAGTGGTTGTTTGCTCTAATATTAGAGAGAGGCGGATTACTTTCATTGTTGATTCATGTCTTGTTTTGTATTTAGCCTATAAAATATCACAAAATAATGAAAAAGAGAAAAGCAGGGAGTCCTCACTCAACTCATCTGAGAAGCTGCAAACGAAGAGAAGTCAATGACTTTAAAGAGCCATTAATTTCAATGTAAAATTTCAATTGACCATCCAAACAATATATCCACAAGTTGTTTTAGTGCTATATAACACTCATGATAATATAATGTATTTAATAATATATTCATTGTCAGCAGACTGCAGCTTCCTGCTCTCTGTTTAACCAGTGTCCTTGCTTGAGAGTTTACACAAGAGGATTACATGTAAATGTACCCTTGATGCATTTTAATAATTTCTCTTGGTTGATGCTCTTTAATTGAATATATCTCATAGTATGCTGTCTGTTGTAGGAGGAAACACAGCTTCTGCGTTTTCACCCTGAAAGATCAGGAACTATCACTTCATTACTAATTTAAAGATTCACCAAGGAACCACACAAAAAGAGAAACTCCACAACAAATCTGCTTTAGCACTAGAATAAAAGTCCATCAGATAATAGTATTAACCTCCACACACAGCAGCATACTCAGCCCACATGTCCCCCTGGTGAGGAACAGATGAGCACAAGAAGAACAAATGGAAATCCAACTGGAAATCCACACAGACGCAGGGAGAAGTTTTTGGCTCGCCTGCTGTTGTGAGTCTTCTTCTGTAGGAGGACGCAGACGGTTCAATGTATGCTGATGCATCATTCATTGCACACCTTGTTTGGGCATTTTAAGGACAGCTGCTTTTAGAAAACAGCACCTAGAGTGTGAAGGTGGATGGAAAAAAAACACAATGCATGCACCAGAATCAGGCCAACTCCTCTCTCTGTCTCTGCCACCTTCCTCTACCTACTGTCCCCAGTCGATCCCCGGCAAAACTTGGCGACAGATGTTGCCGTGCTAAGTTGGCTCTGAAGTGCCTCCCCGGCTCCCCGGTCTCACCGACAACACAGTCAAACCACATTAGATCTCTTTATTTGTGCCTGGGGCAAGTTCGGCACTGCAGCTGTGTCCACCCCCGCTCTACCTTTGGTGTTGAAGGCCCTCGGGCGCTAAATGTGAGACCACAAAAAAAAAAACTGTTTCACTCTCATTTTTTTGTCTCTCTTCTGCATCTGCTGACAATCCAGCGCTCTGGCTCCGGGCGGCGGCACTGAGGGAGGGAAGAGGGGCGAGGATGGAAGGAGAGAGGGAGGTGACGGTGTGGCGTGGACACCCTGGTCCCCGTGCTGAACAGATGTCTGCGACAACCTGCTTCCTTACACCTGTATGAGTCCTCGCAACCCCGCGGATGAGGCCCCGCTGAAAAATTCATGACCCTGGAGGTTTCCTGTCCGCCATCAAAGACCGCTGCCCTCTCTCCCCCTCTCCCTCGCTCCCTTCCTCTCCCTTCTTCACATCACCGCCGCCTGCTCTGCCATCTACACCTAACCTCCCACCTGACAGCTCAGACTCCTCTCATGGTGATCGAGTCAAGTTTATCTGTTCAGACCAATATAACACACACGTCTCATTGAGCCAGGTTGGCGGACGACAACAGTAGAAGATAGCAACTCAACTTCAGCTCTCTGAGAAGACACAAGGCACGATTAAAAACACTACATGGACAAAATGTTTAGTCGAGGGTGGAGAAAACAGCAAATATTAAACAGAAAACTTAATGCTAATCTGACTGGGTTCACTTAAAAAAAATCTACCATAAATCTATCATCAAACTAGGAAAATTCATTTACATTAATATTACTTTAAACTTCATTTTTTTCTGTCAAGTTTGAATCAAGTGTTTTCACGTCTAACTTGATGAATTCAGGGTGTATTTCACCAAATCAGAGGTGGGGACTGTTGGGGATTGATGTAGTTTCTGTGCAGCGAAATATAATGTCTGGCGCCTTTGAGGATAGCATAATGCATGTATGTTTTGTACATTATTGAATTATTATTGAAAATAACCTCTCCCACTGCAGAGAAAAGCCAGGTGTTCGCAGGTCCAGTGGTAAAGGGTCAAATGGGTTTAATTATTATTGACAAGATCAATTAAGCAACACTTAACAGTTAAAATCAAACTGCAGTTGGATTAAGTCACAATTTAGATGTCTGTCTTTTTAAATACATAAAAAACATTTTACATTGCTGATTGTGACAGTGGGAATACTGGGTTGAAATGAGCCAGTGGGGGATTTAAAAACATCATTGCTCACTTTTGCCAGTACTCCATTTCCATTTACTGTCGTCTACTGCAGCTTGATTAAGACACAACTTCAAACACACAGCGCCTTCGTGGCCTGCTGTTTGATTCTCTGTGTCCGCTGTGTCTTGATCAAAGACTTAGAAGTGGAGTTTGGCGCAGTCATTGGCATATGAATGAAGCGAGCTGGCAGGGCTGGGGACTCCGCTGGCAGCCTTTCTTACATGTCCCCTTCTACCCAAAGTGCTTTGACGCAACTGGTTTACTCACCAGCGGGCTTCACTCTCTGTTTCCTGCACTTCCAAACAGTTTGCTCGGAGCGACTGAGGTGACCTCTTGTGTGGGAGCATCTATCATCTTTTACACAGTGGGGGCTGCAGCCATGATGTTTCCACATTCTGCCATTTCCTGCTTAAAACTCAGCCGGATTATTATTAGACAGGGGAACTGTTGTCATTTCAACTTGAAAACAGAAGTCTTTCCAACAAGCACAGTGCAGGGAAATATGCAAGTTTGGTCATCTAATGAAAACCCTGATCTCAAGCCTCATGACAACACAAACAGCACCAGCCCTTTGGATGAATAGGTAACAATTTATCATGACAGCGAAGCCAAGTCTAGTCCTTTTCGTCCTTGCAGAGAGGCATTTTGTCAACACACTCAACTGTTAAAGGCACCGGTATTATGTAAGAACTTCAAAAAATGGTTACAGTTATATGCAACCTATATGTCTAAAATGTTTAAGGGGTCTCTATTAGCAGAAATGGAGTGTAATATTCTGTTTTTCCACATAATCACCTTTTAAAGTTCCCTGTAAGTCCAGCATAGATTTCTGACATTATGGCTTGTCTGTGGTCTTGGAAAGGCAGGACTGAGCAGAGGTGAACTCAGTTGGATGCAAACTGCAACCACATAGCTAGATGCCACCAAATCATACACACTGTACCTTTAACATTTCAACCAAATTCAGCTAAGTCTACAGCTTTTTCAAAGAGCACTGTGACGCCCTGTGCAGCAGCTGGCAAGCTCTCAGCTGGCCCAGTGGCTCATTTTTTCCCCACATTTCACTTGAGACATTTGCAGTCTGACATCACTCTGAGCCACTAAAAACTCTTATGGCTCCTTTTCTGAGAGCTCTATGATGAGTAAGATGATCAGAAGTGGATAACAGACACCTAAATTTATGCAGCAGACATGTATGTAGAGAGAAGACACTTTTTCCTGTACACTTTGCTGAAAAAACTTTATGACTTTAGGAAATGAAGCAATGTAAAATGTAAATGCTCTGTCAATGCACAACCAAACTGATTCTCATGGAAGCTGTTCATTCATACAGACATAGCGTCCACAGCAGGTGGTGTGGTTTGTGAAACTGAAATCTGGTTAACTGACTTGGTGGCGGCTTGGGAGGCGTAAGGTTTTGGTTTGTGGAGCCGATATGCTTCCTCCTCTCGGGTTGACACAAGTTGAGAAGAGTTTGACCATATTAGGTTGTCCCTTCATGCTTCCTTCAGTGAGCTGTTGCAGCTGCAGCTCACATCATTCCAGTTAGGTAACAACAACACAATACTAAACTCTTGCCAGCACACAGATTACTGGACCTCCACAGCTATAACTCAATATTGCAATGAAATAGGGAGTTCTTAACTGCGATCACGATGACTCAAAAGATTTGAAAGGATACAAATGGGGACTTTAGGGTTCTTATAAAAGGGTTACAGCAACATTAAAACTGTACATGCTGCTGACTGATGCAGGAAATTATCACAAACTGGTGACCTCTGTTAAGACATCGACTCACTCCCTTCAGGCTGCAGGTCTGTGCAGCTAAACACACAACATGACAATCTGACGCTGATTTACTGTATCCCACACAGACATCCTACAGTAAAACACCCACGTACACATCACTGTTTATGCAGTGCTGCATGCCTGTGCATATTTTGCATGGTCTGTATTCTAGACATCTATGTAAATACATTTTTTCCCACCAGGAAAAAAAGAGTAAAGAGCTGGAAGACATTAAAGGTTCTTATCACTGACTTACCTTGTCTGCATTTGTGGGTCGCATGAGGGAAACTCGGTCATACTGCCGCCTCAGCAGAGCCCAGACAGCGTCCAGACGCCCCTGATGGAAGAGGAAAATGGGATATTGAGTATTTTAACATGAGACACTGTGTATCAAGGTAATTTCAACCCTTTTAAAAAAGAAAAAAAAAACACATTTAAGCTTCTAGGTTCTTTTTTTCAGCTGGTCTTTAAAAGTGATATATATATATGGTATCCAGAGCATTAATATGGCAGCAAACAGTGAAATACATAAAGATATAGCAGAGTACCTCTGCAGACAATGAAGTTGCTCTCCCTCTCTGTGTTTTGGAATCTACACTTTTAGTGCATGTGTGCATTGGTCAGCTCATGACCATTTATCTGCCGCAACGCCAACCCTCTGGTTCCTTCCCAGGTTGGCATCGTTAGCTCGGACAGTTGTTAGCAGCGTTATCTGCCATACACCGGCTCAGCTAGTGGTGAAAACAAGCTGACTGAAAACGTGGAATATCCGTAGACAACTTTTCACATTCAAACCTTTCACACCAAAGCTGAAAAAAATAGCAGCTTCATCTTATGAATGAAAACCAGGTTTTTGCAAAAGCTTTTGAGATCTAGTTAATGGACTCTGACGGTTTGTTTTGATAGTATAGCAGATGACAAACACCATTAGTTAGAGTGAAGATAACTGAAGAAGATTAATGCTGAAGGACATCAAAGCCAACTTTATCAGTGTGATCAGTTGCAGGTAAATGATTGCAGCACTCACCTTAATGGGAGTGTACCATTTGGTCTCGTTTTGATGGTAGGTAGGGGCAGGCTTAGGGGTGGGACGTTTGATCATTGGCTCCTCCGTGTCCTCTGGCATGGACACAACGGCGTTCTTGGCTTTCTCCAACCTCGCTCCCTCCTCAGTGGAGCCCTTCTCACCCCAGCGCACCTGCACAGGTAAAACCACACAGCACCAGTTTAAGAGAGACAAAGAGTTCATTCTGATCTGTTTACATTCATTATTTGCAAAATAATAACAGTGCTGGAACTATTGGTTGAGCAACTGATCAGTTGTTCGTAGGGCTGGGCTCGTAAAAAGAAGCATTTCTCATAGTTGCGGCTTCTCAAATGTGGGAATTCGCTGCTTTCCTCTGTTTAATATGACAGAAAAATTAATGAAATTTGATCTTCTGTTTGAAAAAAAATATCCATTGAGAACATCCACAATCGTGTCCATTTCATCATTTATACAAACCATATAGTGACAAATTAATAACCATTCTAAAAAAACAATAAAAACACTAACAATCATACTGCAGGAAATTGATGTCTGTGTCCGGTTGACTCTTTTTAGCTCTTTTTGATGCAGCACTTTAAGATTTCTTTTTCACTTAAGTGGGGAACGGAACACTGACGTCACAGAACCAGACATATCCTTATTTTAATACTTAATATGGGTCAAACACAGAATGCCACACTACCCATAATGCAGCTTGATGTGTATTTTCATTAGGCCCTTGCTGTCTTTAAACTCTGCCACCCTAGTCCGTAACACAGGCTCTCTGCTGGAAATTTGTCTCTGAGACATGACATCACCATGACAGCATGGCGGACATTTTCTCCTTCAGAGCCACACAAGACATTATACAAGTATTTTCACACAGCTAACCAGTACAGGAAGGATGAATATGATGCTAATAAGAGGGGAGCTGATATCACCATATTATCCATAAGAATGTGAAACGACCTGAAACACCTGTCTTTGCTTTTATTAATAAGCACATTTACATGCAGTTTAATGTGTTACTGTGTGAGCGTGTGAATGCAGGCCTGTGTGTTATTTAAGCTGTCCTGCTTTTTAATTGAATTCATCACATCTGTTGCAAGGAGGAGATAAAAAAAAAAAAAAAATGAACGTGAAGGTGATTAATTAGCGACACAGTTTTCAAGCTGTAGGTTAAGCCGTGACAATATAGAACAGCTTTTCAGAATCATTGCTGGGATACATCTCTGGCCCGCCGCATCAAGTAAAAAGAGGGCCGCAATGAATAAAAGATAACGTTGTCACCTCAGCCAACTCGATATGCGTTTGAAATATTGGCAAGTGGGCAAAGCGGCGGAGGTGGAGGTGGTTTTCTCTGCATGGCGTCTTCAATGTGAATGCAGCAGAAGAAAGCAGGTTGATCTTAACAAGCACCTCACTTTCCATCCGCAGGGGTGGGAGGGAGGAGGCTTCAGAAGTAGAGACGGGCCTGTCGGCAGGAATCAACCTGCTACAGGAAGAAGACAGAGACGGGATAGGCCGCTTCGCTAACACTCCCGGGAAAAAAGTCAAGCGATAGGAGCTCCCTGAGGGTGCTGGGAAATCCCTGATATGCCACCAACTTCCTCGGGGCTGTAGGCAGTAGGGGGTAAAGACAGCGGAGGGGGGGAGAGGAGCTTTCCTTTAAACCTGGATTCCTTTGAGAGGAGGCAGATAACAAAGACCCCGCTGAGCTTTGGGAGTTGAGAAGTGGGGGCAGGTGGAGACGAGAGGTGGGTGAGGTGGATATGGCAAGTTGACAGCAGCACTCAATCCTTCATCCCAGCAATGACTTGATCCAATCAAGCTCGGACAGCCAAGGACGAGATGGCAGGGTCTGTCATGTCGGAGGCATCAGTGGACTGACGAGGACAGAGGCCCGGCCAGTTAGTCAGTCTCCCAGTCCCTCCTCTACCTCTTCCTCCTCTTCCTCCTGTAACTCTGCAAACTTGTAGCTCCAGAAAAAACAGCAACTGTCAGTAGTTCTCTCACAACTTGGTGCAGGTTTACAGGATAACAGCTGTCAGAGATGTGTCACTTCCTGCTGTCTGAAACGTGATCTTTTGTATGGTTTCAGTTTGAGAAGAAAAGATGCCCTGGTGCTTTAACATTTGCTTTTAAGATCATTTCACGTCACTTCAAAGAGACACGTTTTGTCAAACATAATGGAGGAGACGAGTCTTTGTGACTGTGATGAAAGTGTTTTATGTTCCCAAAAGCAATATGTCAGGGGGATGATATTTATGCTCTCTGACCTCCATGCGTTTAATCCCTCCAGCTCCTCTTCCTCCATAGTAGGAGGCATCCACAGTTGGCCACTTCTTCTTGGGCAATGGCTCCGGCTCCTTAAAAAAGAAAAAAGGTAATTAGTATATACTCAGTATAAATAAGTAGACTACAGTGTGGACAAAAAGGACTGTGCTTGCTATTTTTCTATTCTCTTTCAATCCCATTCATCAATACCTGAGTGCACTTCCTCTCTACAGGAAACCATTTACGTCACTTCATCAGGAAGGAAGAACCACTCATGTCCTCACATGAATTCTTTCTATGTGGTTCAAGGATTTTTCATCAACTAAATAATTATCTCATTTCCGTCAGTATTTATAATCCACAGCAGATGAATCCTGCCTTGCAGAAGGCGCTCTTGAAATCTAGTGCTTATTAAAGACCAAAACCTGTTTGTGCATATTGTGATGACAGAGAAATGAGTCAGACTGTTATGATACCATATCATTTTCCAGAAAGGACAAATGGCTAATTCAACTTGAAAAAGGTCATAAAAACAACAAATCGGCTTCAGTTTGTCAGTGTAATGCCAGCAGCAATTTCTCAAATGTTTTTTTTTTTCATATTTAAAGGAATAGTTCAACATTTTGGGGCATTCTGAGAAGTCTGTGTGCTGACTACAGAGTTTGGGCCAGGAGGTGATTAGCCTTAGCATGAAGACTGAAAGCATGGGGAAACGTCTAACCTGGCTTTGTCCATAATACAAGAAAATCACAGCTACCAGCACCTCCAAAACTCACTTATTAACATCGCACATGTTGTCTATTTAACCTGCACACAAAGAAATGTTAAAGTGGATTTATACTAAGCTAGACCAATATCTTCCTGCCTTGACCTTCATACTCAAATGAACAAAAACAAGAGAGAGGAAATAATTTTCTCATCAAACTCTTGGAAAGAAACTCTTTCCAAATATGTGGAAAATTCCTTTGAGAAAAATATGAATACTAAATTGACTTCATTGTACTTTGTATTCACTGTGGTAACCTCTCATGAAGTGCAGCATTTGCTCTGTTGATGATTTTGATATCTCACCTAAAATACTGGGATGGAACACACATTTTAAAAAATGCCACTGCATCAATAGAAATACTCTGGTATTGTGGCATCAATATAGTCATGCACTCACAGGTGGTGGAGGACGGGAAGGTGGAGGAGGTGGTGGCGGGTCTTTGATGACCTGGATAAACAGAAAAAGCAAAAGAGTGTCAGCACAAAGTCCATCAGGGGATGCATACACTCACACACTCAAACCTTGTCAAGCACAGACGAGGCTGACGGAGGTGATTCGTGACAGGTGACTGAGTCAAACAGAGACGTCCCTGAGTTCGGAGACGCCCACCGCCACATGCCAGGCTGCTTTGTAACTGCAACTGGCACCCCGTCGCCCCGCTGACTACTGATTACAAGGATTCTGCTTGTAAACCAACATCAGGGGCCCCCCGTGCAAAATAAAGAAAAACTGAAAATCAACTTGTTGACAGGGGAGTCTTTGGGGCGAGCGCTGCTGCCCGTTTAGCTCTTAATTAATTGGACGGGGTTCAGCGCTCCTAAGCAATCCCCCCAATCATAAAGTCCTAAGGAGTTAATTAGCTCCAATGAGATACAGAGGAGGAGGCTCGGGCTCGGCTCCAAGGCCCGTCTGCGAGGAAGATGAGCGGCGGCGTGCACGCACAGACAAATAAAAGAAGAGGAGCAAACACACATAACCACAGCACGCCTCTCCCACTGGAGAGTGACCAGCCCGGCGGCATTGTTCGTGACAACACCGGATGACATGGCACCTGAGGAGCAGGTTGTCCACAATGTGATTCCACTCAAGGACAAGATGCCTCTACTGTTTTTTATTTTTTTTTTTCAGATGTGCATCGTAAAGCAAAGAGCAGCCTGACAGCGACATTTGTCAGGTGTCAGTCAGACGCTTCACATACTGATGTCCAACTTTTTTCTTACTGCAGGACTGCTGAAGACACCGCTGCCACTCACTGCGTCCATAAGAGGATCACACTGGCAGTTAATTCTTCTCTTTTCAGGGTGAATGAGTTGGAAGTCAAAGTGATTTCAGGGAGCAGCGCTGCAACTCCCAGTACACAGACATCCTGTGTGACCAAACATGCACAGACCCTCTGCTTCACATGCTGAAACTATTAATTAACATTTAATTAAGCAGTAAAATGATAAAAAAAACTATTTTGCTTATCAATTAATCATCCAGCTGTCAATAACAAATATCAAATATCATCTTTATTTTCTGTTTTCTTATTCGCGGTTTTACCATTTTCACATTTATTACTACTATTATCTCTTTAGGATTTCACTTAATACACTTGTTATTAATTTGTTTCTTTGAGCTGCATTTTAAAAGCTGCTACAAAAATAAAGATTACTATATTAGTATTTTTATTATTATTATTATTAACCTCACAATTGTTAGGATTTGGTCTTTTTTCTGTTTGATGTCATTTGAAGAAGTACAGTAGCAGCTGAAGACGTCTCTGTTTATTGAGGATGGAATGATAAAGAAAATGAGGTTTGGTACTTTGCTCATCAGCAGAGCTTGATAAGAAAGGAAAGGCTGCTTCCTGTGTCGCTTCTCCGCCCAGATCTTCCTGGGCCTGGTCTGAGATAAGCTTCATTACACTGTTCCTCTCTTACACAATAGTAGTAGTGTGCATGCACAGTACAGTAGCGGGTCCATAAATATACTGCACATATAATTACAGAAGGGACATATCTCAACTGGAGGTGTGCAAGCAAAGTGGGAGGCAGCAGACCTTTGTCCATTAGTCATCAAAGACAGACACTTCACCGTCATCACTGGTTGTGCATTTGCTAAATTGGTTTTAAAGGGAAAAAAAAGTGTAATAATGGTGTATCATAGATCCTAACAGCTGTTTCATCATTCACTGGGATACCATCACACTCTCCCCATACTGTTGTCATTAGAATAATGAGAAATAATCAATTAGGGTTAATTAATTGCTCTTTGACACACAACTGGCTGTAAGCAAATCTAGCAGAGGTCCAGCAGTAGCCTCTCCATACGCTGATTAACGTTACTGCAGCCACACCTTACGCTGACAGGATTATCTCTTTTTATTAAGTAATTACGCAGCAGATTTCCTGGACATATTGTGGGATAAATAAAGCATTACACAAATGACGAGGGCTCTGCAGCACGCTAACCCAGCTACCTGACGGACAGATGTGAAGAGGAGCGCTTGGCGATGTGATTAAAAGCTAAACCGTGGGATACTCAAACTGTCTGACACCAGCTTCAATGGCTCGCCGCTGCAGTGACTACTCAGAGGGGAATCGCACCAATCAGAGGGGCTCGGGGCATCGTCCCCATATGGCTGCCTCCGTCCACTCAATAATCCGTTCGCTCCCAACCTCGAGAGCTCAAACATGTTGTGTCAAGCTGTTTCGAGAGGCTTGTGGTGATGGATCAGTGGCAGGTAGCTTAATTTAAAAAAGAAAAATAAGATTTGTGTCAACCAATGAATGGGTGTGTAGTGACCTAAAATGACTGGAATAGAAACAAAAGAAGATAAAAGTTTTGCATCGGAGAGCAACGCTGACAACTTCATTAAAGTGAAATAACATGGAGTAATCTTTGATTATTAACAAATTAAGCACTAACTGAGTTGTGTCCAAAAGTGCATCCAATTTAACAGCGAATCATGTGCAACTTGGATACACTGAAGATGTAATTCAAAACCACAACTCCAATCCAGAATCCTTTGATTTGAACTAAAGGCTGCGCCGTTCTGAATCTAATTTCCAAACAAATCAAAAACAAAGAAATTACCACTCCACAGCTTGTGTGACCTCTCTCTTGGCATCAATCCATGTGGGAGAGAGACAGAGAGAGAGAGAGATAGAGAGGGATTGTGGGAAAGAGGCTGTGTGTGTGTGTTTGTTTGTGTGTGTGTGTGTGTGTGTGTGTGTGTGTGTGTGTGTGTGTGTGTGTACGTGGCCTCATCCCGACTGCTGAAACCTGGCAGACTGGGGGTTTAAATATTAACAAGCCACACATGGCCCTCCTCTTCTGCCGCGTCCCTCGATGGAAGGCAACAGCAGCTCTCTCCACCAAGACAAACACGTCCGCGGCCAGACATGCTGCAGGGGGTTTACATTTTAATGCCTTTGTTGGTTTTCCAAAATATGCTTCCATCTCATCCTGGATGGGCTCCCTTCAGGTCCACAAAGCCAGGTGACGTCTATCATTTAAGGGGCGGCGCGCAGGCGAGCGGCAAGCGGCAGAGGGAGGGTAAATTTACCTTCGTCAGATCTCAGTAGAAAAAGAAATAAAAGCACAGAGACAGAAAAAAGACCAGGGTGCACCATCTGCAGCCCCTCTCTCATAGCCCCAAACGATAATCTGTTGTGGATTTTTGTAAACGGTTAAGTGGGTGAGGCTTTTTTTTTCTGAGGGGGGATGAGAGCAGTTTTCATGAATATCCAGACTAAAGAAAAGTTTAAACAATGGATTAAAGACAGAAAGACCTTCCTCAAGTTGTTCAAACTGGGAAACAATGAAGGAGAGCTCAGAATTTCATGGCAGATTCAAGGTTTGTTAATTACAGGCAGCCTCAAGTTGCACCTGTTCACATGGGACCAGTTATATGTGGAGATCTGGACCTTCTATCCATATTTAGATAAACACATTTGCACTAAACAAGGATTTTTTTCTTTAATCAACTGAACTACATATTATATATTTTGTCCTTCCAAGATTCCTGCACTACATTTTAGTAGCCTAGCTTATTTGCTCCAAACCAGTTGATGCAAACACACCTTATTAAGAAACTTAAAATGTTGGCATGTTTATGAAAAAACAAGGCTGACCTACTGATGGCAGCTCTGACTGTCCTGAAAAAGTGATCTCATCCCTACCCGTCATATTTTGCCCCATGGGCAGAAGCTTTTTGTGTAGTTTTGTGTGTATCTTAGCTAATAGTGGAAACAGTCAGGGTTACCGTAGGTTTAACTACATAGTTAGAGTTAGAAAAAACATTATTTTTTTGCTTAAAATGAGCATGTCTCTATATTAAGGTCAATGAACTGAATGATTTTTATCTGCCTGTTTTCGCCGTCTTTTTATATCCAAGGGCCCTGAAAGCACATTTTTTGAACGCAGTACTTCCTGCCAAAGTTAGAACATGTTTGCTTCATTCACATGAGACATCAGTCTGTGCTGCTTTCCTCTGAGATATTCTCACTGGTCAGAAGTGGATGTTGTTTGCTTATGTTGCTGCTGGATTCCTCAGTCAAATGTGATCAAACCACACACAGTTCTGAATCAACGATGCAGAAAAACTGAGTTTCTCAGTAATATCTACGAAGCCTTTTGCTTTGACTGTTGCATATTTAATCCGGAATATTTAAGGTTATATATGCTTTAACACATTTTGTTCATTACTGTACTCATGTCTTTGTCATTTTAGCTGGTCAGTACAGTTTACAGCAACATATCATGATGCTTCCAATATGTATTTATAATAAAAGGAAGACATCAACATCATATTTGTTTACAAGTGGAAGAGTTCACTGACCTTAATTTGGATGGATGCTAGAAAGCAGTGACTGGTGGGTCAAATTTATATGTATGGAGCCAGTGTTGTTTAAAAAAAAAAACATCTTAATTGGGGACTAAAATATTGACGAAGAGCTCATTCTTGACAAAGGGAGAATAATAAAAGAAAAACAATGACAGTCATATAAGGAGAAAGAGGAAAAGAAACCAAGGGCAAAAAACAAAGTGCGGCTGAAATGAAACACTGATTGACAGGATTAGTAAAAGAAGAAAGATGTGCAGACAAAAACAGAGGCTGTATTTAAAGCCGGAGCATGGGCATGAAAGATTCAAATGTGATTAAACCATAAATAATCTCTGTGATTATTATTAATCACTTCAGTCCCCAGGTAGACCCAACGTTAGTCCTGAGCAAACAGAGATTTCAATAACTTTCATGCAATCTGTCACTCACTGCCTCATCCTGATTATCTCCATCTCCAATTCTCTTTTTAACAGTTTGTTCCCATAAAAAAAGTCTTTTTCTCTTCTCAGAACTTGTCATGTTGTGCTATGCAGGATGTGGCTTCCTCACTTCCTGTTTGTGGTTCTTCCTCTGCAGTATTACTAAGCCACCGTGGTTGAATGAGGTAAACGAGGTGATGGGGTTGAACCACTTCCCTTCAGACCCTGCTGTGTGCGAGAAGCCTCGGACACAGTTAAACCTGACACGGACATGCTGGTCTATCACCGCTTTATGGTTACAGTTCTTTCTGATCGGGCATAAAATGAGCAAGCTTTGGGCCGCTTCCCCAAAAACCATGACGTTGTTTTCATTTGAAAGATCTCTAAAGACGAGCTGCAGATGCAACAACAGGATGTTCGGCACCATCAGAGCTAGAGAAGGCAGCAGCAAGTATTATTTAATTATTTGCAGGCATCATGTCAGTTATATGGCATGTTTCTGATGTTATCTCTGTGCTGAGCAGCACAGCAACACTCACCACTGTGCAGCAAAGAGGCCAGAACCACCACATGAGGGCCAGAGCGACGAGGACCAGCAGCACCAGGAAGACGATCGCCACCACCAGACCGTCCGACTGGAACAAGAAAAGTGACCAATCAGCCTAAAAATTAATTTTTGGATTACACTGAAAGACAAAATGTACACTCAACTTCCTGCTTTGTGCCACTGGATATTAAAGGCTGGTGGAGAAATACCAGTAAAGATGAGATGCAAATGATGAGCAGTGTTTACAACCCTCAATAAAATTAGAAACTATTTGCTTTTAGGTTTGCTATGTCTTATTTGGAACTAGATATTCAAAAAATAAATAAATAACACTGATAATAAATGGCAACAAAATGGAAGAGAGGATGAGGGAGTTCTGCTGATGAGGAAATGAGGCTCAGAGGTAAAGACACTTCTGTTTGGTTCCCACTCACACATGTGGAGGCGGTGATGGTGTAGGAGGCTGAGATGAAGGACTTTCCATGGTTCAGGCTGATGAGAACATCCATAGTTCTGTAACAAGAATAGTTTATTCATTAGTGTCACAATAATATGTTCAATTAACCTCATATGATGCACAAAAAGTGAAGAAGCCATTCCTCTCAACAGTTAGTCCTCCAGGTATCTCACATTAATGTGGCAAGAAATGTCGCTCTATGTTTAATTTTTTTTTGAGCTTTGACAAAAAGCACTGTCAATCATGTCAATATGTAGTTTAAGAAACAAGGAATTGCCAGTAGATATCTCTGAAACAACACTTTAACAACTAAAACATGAGTGAAAATTACCGAAACTGTGTTTGTCAGTAATCTAGATACAGGTATTAGCGGAAAAATGGGAATATTGGATTAAGATTTTTTTTAGATATCAATATCAATGTCAGTAATTTCTTCAGTAGGAACAGAAAAACATATAAAACATCTCTTATTACTTCGAGTGACAGAATAAAGAACAAATCCTGTATTTCGGAAAAAAAAAAAAAAAAAAAGTGGTGCTCACGTTAGCAAAAAGCTCAGTAAAGAGCACAACGGGTACAAAGCAGTAAATGGTCAAATTCAGAGGAAGCAAATCCTCATTATCACGTCCGTCAGCGTGTGTGGACGAAGCAACCTGACTAGCGGTAACAAGGCTCCTGAACTCCTATGACTTATTTAGGGAGGAAATGCGGAAGCCAAAATGGGACGCAATTAAAACCCTAATGATGAACGGCACCGCAATTTCCATATGTCTATTACGCCCAATCCAATTACCGCAGGTTTAATGAGAACTTGGGATATGGAGCGCATGAAATCCAACACAAAAAGGAGCGAGAGGAGAGAAAAGAAGCAGTCAGAGTGGTATTGTGAGTGAGGGGCCAGCTGTGAGTGTGTGGTAGTGTACAGGGGAGGCCTGCATGGAAAGTGGTGCTGTGGAATAATAACAAGAGAGCTCTTTGCTTTGCTGTGGATTTCGCCTGAGGCACTGCCTTGGGCCGCCAATCCTCCTGTGGTTCAGAACAGATGAGCAACCAGACCATGTGTCCATTACTATGCAGGCGATTCTAAATATTCTAAACAGACTTCTTTGCACCTTTCCCAATTTACACATGTTAAATATTTAAAATTCAGACTTTAAAGTTGGATGAACTTTGACACTTTGCTCAACTTGTTGACGTCTCTACTTATTTTCCCTTTTCTTTGTTTATTCTATTATGCTACAGTCACCGCTTTAAATCAGCTTAAAGCGCTCATTTACATGATTTAAATAAGACACGTTAACATTTTTTGTCATTTTATTTCCTTCTTTTAAACACAAAACATCCAAAATACATATTTAGGTGTTTAATTTTATACCCAAAGTTAGCATTAGATAATGTCTCATTTCCTTATTTAAATAAAACTATTGATTATCTTAATGAGACTGATCAACTGGGGTTATTTCCTTCATCCCATTCACCTATATTGTCTCTCCTAAATTAATCTATACTTGTAAGGGATGGTTTATACAAGCAAAGAGGCAACAGTCAAGCAACGGAAAGAATTAAGAAAACCTTTTACAAGTCATATAAAATTCAGTGATTAGTGTGTAAATATGAGGTATCAAAGGTTTAGTTGTTGGTAGGATTGTGTGCTGTAGTTAAAAAGGTTTTATTGTGACTGGAAGAGTGTGAAAGTATTGACAACACACGTACAATTTGAACTGTGTTAAACCGAGTTTAATAGAAGTAATGATGAGGGAGTGCGACAGTGCCATCAACAGCCCTAACCCTACAGATATTTAAGTTTTACAGCTTAAATATCTGAAAGCTAAATCTGAGGGTGAACCAGTTTGTTTCAAACACAAAACCTCCCTTTGTGTCCAAAGCAGATCCACGAGCGCCTCTGCAGCTCAGCGAAGCCGTTCCAGATCCTTGCATGTTAACGAAGTGCTGGAGTTGAATGGGTGAGGGGAAAGGCTAATTCAGCTGACACCCTCAATCCGTGATAATGGTGGGCAGGTTGTTAATCAAGCTGGAGGTGTGGACCTCGGCGTGTGAAGGAGGAAAGCTCCCAAGCGAGTTACACTGACGAACACCCGACCCCCCCTTCGCCTGACACTGCTGGACATCCTTAACGCACCACAAACCAACCAGAGTCAGCGAGGCCTTTTTTCTCCTCCCTGAGACACTGACTGCTAATTTAGCCAGTTACTGTTGAGTAGGCAGAATCTGCTCCAGCAAAGAGGCATAAGTCACATTATGCTCTTCTCTTTTTCACCCTTTTATTTCCAGGAAGATTAACAAAACTGATTGGGTGACAGCATCTATTTAAAGTGCTTATTCTGTGCCACTCTAGTGCAGACAGTGAGCAGAAATGATTAGTCAGCTGCCTGACAAGAAATTAACCCATGGTTTTGTTAATCACCTAATTGTTTAAATAATTTGTCAAGAAAACAATGCCAGCTTCTCAAAAGTGAGGATTTTTTTCTGTTTAACATCAAAAAACATGGATTTTGGAAATTTCATGGGTATTTTTGATTATTTGCTTTAATGAAAATAAACTCCTTACAGCACTGTCGCCTCACAGCATGAAGGTACCGGGTTCGATTCCCAGCCCGAGGTCTTTCTGTGTGGAGTTTGCATGTTCTCCCTGTTTCTGCATGGGTTCTCTCCAGGTACTCTGGCTTCCTCCCACCATCCAAAAACATGCATGGGGATTAGGTTAACTGGTTAATTTAAATTGACCGTAGGTGTGAATGTGAGTGTGGGTGGTTGTCTGTCTCTATGTGTCCTGTGATGAACTGGAGACTTGTCCTGGGTGTACATCGTCATCTGCTACACAATCATAAAGGACAATTAGATTTTTAAAAATAATATGTTTGCCTTAACAGTGCAAAATTTGGAAGAAAAATATCACATATAAAGTCTGTTTTCAGGCAAAAACTGTAAGTAAAGTCAGTAACACATTTCATACCGGGATAACTAAATACATACTTCAAGACAATCTTACATCTCACAAGATATTTTTATATAAGAGAAAGATCCTTCAGTCGAGTCACATGCAGTATCATGAAACAGTCTAAGAAAATGCTGACTTTACTAAAACTAGATGATTGACAGACTCTTGATTAAAACAAAAAAGACATAAAACATGACGAGCCAATAGGTCACTAAATTTTAAATTCTTGTCTAAATTAACATTGTGGTGCACCTAAAAGCTTTTATGCTCTAGATTGTTTTTCAAAACTACAGTGAGGGCCATTAATAAATGCTACACAGGAGGTAGTCTACACAAATAGGTTCAAAAAGGTTTTAAAAGAATGAAAAAAGGCAACTGAGCGACTTTCAAAAGGAGCCAGATGAATTATTAAAAAAAGGCACTCGCTGTCATTTAAATCTGCCATGGTGAAAGCCAGTGAGTGACACCGAGGAAAGAGCTGCAGCTGCTTGGTGGGTCGATGGCTGTGTTTGAATAAATGGGAGATGAGAGGGCATGTCGGGGGGGGCACAAGGATCAGTCAAAACTCGGCTAGAAAGCGACACAGGCTCTCAGGGACACCAGTTGAATGGCAGAGGGCTTCTTCCTGCTGCAGATCTCTGGCTCCAATGTTGGGAATACTTTTCCCGGGGCTCAATATATCTGTCAGAAAGTAAGCCCGCCATAACACTAAACTCTGCTGATGTGATACAGCTGGAGCGACTGACAATGGTGATGCTAATGGCTTTCAAACTTCCCTTAAAGATGTGGAAATTGAGGAGGCTGAATAATTCACGATACAGCATATGCAAGGACTGTCACTCGGCATCCAGGAGTCATCACTCTGCACCAGTTTGTGTGGCAGAAGTTCTGACGGAGGGGAGGAAATTCAGCCTGAGGAGGCCTGGGGACCAGAGCTGAGTAGCTGTGCTCCAGAGTGAGACATTCACCATTTGGAAAGAGTGACATGCACTCGAACAAACTGACTGATTAAAAATAAAACCATGTTTTCTGGCATGGCAGCTGGTAACTTAAAGGGCCACTCCAGCATGTTACAACGTCCTAACCAATGATTTTTACCTTTTTCTGGACTATTTTCCAACAAGTGGTGTAGAGTTTTTGTTTTTTTCTATTTATGGATCTATTTTTACTATATTATAGTACTATGTAGTATAGTACTATTATAGTACTCTGTAAATTGCTGTATGTAGACACGGAGAGCCCTCTGCGTCGCCGGAGAGCCTGATGGAGAACCTCTCCGTCCTCAGGAAATTTTTTAACTGTCCGTCTGTCCGTCACGCCGTCAAGGGAAAACGGAGACGGCGTGGGCTGTGATTGGTCCTTTAGCTGCACCCTGCTGTGAAATGCAGCCCCTCGCCCTACACCGATACAGATAGACAGGTCTCCTCCACAGCAGTGCTGACAAGACAGGAACTAAAGTATGGATTAGCCTTGTGAAACACAAGTCAAACACATTCAACTTGCTCAAAAAATCCATTTAATTATTTTAGTAATTATGGCTGGGGTATATTTCCACAGAGCAAAGGTGTTGGTTTGCGTTCTCTATTATCTGATTCTGTGTTGAGAAGAACATCTGTTATTTGCACTCTTTAAAGAGCTTTAAAGACTGTAAGTAACCAATGTTCTTCTCTTTTATCTCCCTCACAAATTATTAAATCATAAAATAGTATTTTCCCCTGCTTTTGTCTGTGATATTAAGGGGAACTGCATTTCACGGCAGGGCTGCACAAGACGCATCATGACGGAGAGCTGCGAGGGCTCGAGGGGGTCTCCGTAGCTACGGAGTTGGATAATGTATTGCACAGTATATTCCAGCCTTTATGTTTGTTACTGTAACATTAATGCAGTTTGATTTGAAAACATTGAACTGCATTAGCTTAGAGTGATAATGTAATAACTAAAATTGCCCAAGATTACACAACTCGAGCATACCGCTAACATGTTTTCAGATCATGCAGGAATTAATGGAAACACAGCTGCACATTTTCTAAACTGATTATCTAGGAAGTTTAGTAAAGTTTTGTTCAGAGATAAATTACAAAATCAAAGATCAAAAGGGACAAGATAATGTTTGTTTATTCAGACTTACTGGGTGCATTCAACCCTCACAAAGTTGAGACAAAAACTGATAATTTGTATCCACACTAAAGGCATAATCTGTGATAAGAGGTCAAGTGGACACTGTCGTTGAGAACCACTGATGTAAATGAGCATGTGAGACTTGTAGTCAGCAGGCTGAAACAAGCATTCATAAATTCGAGAAAAGGCACAAAGTGGGCGTAATATATTTCAACTACACTGTGTCATTAAATATAAAGGTGAAAGATAAGTTTGTCAGTGTTTGAGAATGTTCGTCACTTGGTGCCAGTTGATCATTTTAATTATTTCTTTCTGTGTTTCATTTTGCTGCATATTTTTATTTTCCAGCGCTAAGAGGAGCTTGAATCTTCCAACGTTGCACATTAGAGATCTGAAGTGGACACGCTGCTCCCTGCGTCCTTCAATCACAGGGAGCTGGTTCCAATTTCATCAAGCAGCAATCAGTGCCATCCAACATGCGTGTCCAACAACGTGGAGGACAATCAAACAACGGGACATCATCATACCCCCACTGGAGCAGATGGAGTGATGTCGCTGCTAGCGGCGACCCTGGGACAGCGTGTTTAATTATTGACAAGCATTAGCATTAGCTACTGTACCTGCTCTGTAACGCAGGTGTCGACTCCCCCTTCAGTTATTTTTTGCCCTCCACCGTTATTGTGAAAACACCAGGTGAGGACATGCTGCTGCAAGAGCGCAGCCACTTAACCTCTCGATCGACGCCCCAGCAGGGGATTCTGGGTCTCCTAATGGGGATACACAGAGGGGGGTGGGTGGTGAGGTAAGAGGGGCGCGAGCAGATGCCAGTGTTTCAAGCCTGATGCTGCAGCTGTCAGCACAGATGATGCCTCTGTCGTGAGCGCTCCTACACAGCTCGATGGCCGACTGAGGACACTGTGATTCCTGGACATGGAGGCTGAATGTAAAGCTGTCTGCTCTGAGTTCCCGGTGGGACAGGAAGCTGCAGCTGAGCGCCTCAGCTCGAGTGACTGCTGCATCTGAAATGTGGTCCCCAGCAAACCATGTGCGTTATGAGGTCAAGGAAGAACCTTGAGCGGCACAGAAAAGAAAGGCCTCAAGTGGAACAGAACATGGTTGAAAAGGAGGAAACTGGGAGAATGAACCCGTGAGGGAAAGACGATTCTTTTTCGGCTGAGTAGAGCCGTGTTAACGGCGCGCCCCATGCGCCGGTAGCAGTGATGGAGCAGAAGCAGACAGATGGACGGAGACGGAAGTTTCCGGGCTCCGCTGTTCCATGCAGGTGGTCCTGGGTGCAGGGATTGTCAGTGCATGGTGAATTATTTAAATGGCGAGCGTGGAAAAGGGAATGGCTGCATCTGTCGCACATCCTTTTAAAGCCCCTCCAGCAGATGTGTTTACTCACAGCCAGTACCAGCTAACTACTTAATGGGTCACCATCGGCAGCCAAGAGTTAATTAAGCAGGACTTTTGCAAATGGAGGGCACGCAGCATCAGCATCGGCTCAGGTTGTCTTAGGCGCTGTAGGTCTGTGGCTTACAGATGTAGCCGCTCAAGTTCATCTCTTTATTGCGTCCTCGGTGAGTTGGTTGAAAGAGTGTCCTGACTCCTCTACCTCTGCTGCTATTTTCTTCACACTAATAAGTGAACGGAAATAAATGACTGCAATCCCACTGCATTGCGTGAATTTGTTAATTTACCGAAAGTGATGCCAGCTAGTGTGTGTCAAACATAGTATCACTGGAAGAAAAAAAATAGACTTGCAAGAAAACAATATTAAAAAAAAGAAAGAAAGAATCCTGGGAGCACATACCTCCACCTTATACTCCACCATCTTTGAAATATGTTATTTCATAAGCAGAAAATGTTCGGGAAACTGCTTCATATTGGATTTTTGCACATAATGTCATAAAATAATAGCAAAACAGCAAAAGTCCATCAAAACTTAAACTCTCCTTACACCATTTTTATTCATTATAAATTACAAATGGCAAACTTCCCTTCATCAGAGTGTTTTGTGTGTTTGTGGTTTCCTTACAAAGAAAACACACCTAGCTTGTCACTCATGTTTCTGCATAATGATGATTCTGACAGACTTGCATTAAAGTCGACACTCATCTGCACCTTATATTGTGTTTGTATTCTCAAAGTTAGAATTACCCAAAAAAAATGTATTTTAAAATGTAAAACAAAAAAAAGAAAAAGCACCTTCTTGCAAAATATAACAAATTAAATTCCCAGTTTTATACTAATTATTATTTACTCGTGCTCTATTTATTTAATAATTATCTAGTATTTGCTCGTGCTCTATTTAGTTAATAATTATCTATTATTTGCTCATGCTTTATTTCATGATTATCTAATATTTGCTCGTGCTCTATTTAGTTAATAAGGACACATGGACAGATGAGCAAAATGTGTATCAAGAGCATGTAACTGAAGCTAATTTGCAACACTGGTCGCAGGTCAGATTTTTTAATATGGAGTTCAACCATCTGAAGTGAAAAGAGGATTGTGTGGGAGTTTAAATGCATGTGTCTATGAACCATACAGTATATACAATATACACAATGTACTGCAAGTGAAGTGCGTTTCTGCTGTGTGAGAGTGCTTTTTCAACTATTCTACCAAACTATTATTTCATGTGTGTATTAAAATGTATTTGAAAAGGGTTTGCTAACATGAAAACTAGGAAAAAAAAACAAAACAGCACGTCGTGTTTTCTATCCTTTCAAAAACTCCTTCAGCACCATCGGACGGCATCTGGCAGAAAAACATGTTATCATGAGCAGTCTGAATGTTAAAATGAGAGGATTATGTGAGGTAAGGTTTGAGTTGATTTGGAGCAGTTACAGCATGACCACCATCATAGAGTACAATCCATAATCTGTTTCAGAGCTGGAAGACCTTCAGGAGCCAGCGGCACTCATAATCATACATTTTTGATTGGATTGGAGTCATCGAGGACATTCAAATCTGTTGCTGCTTCTAAAACGTCTTAGTGATCATCTGTTATGGTTTGGGATTATAAGAGATGACATTAAAAATCAAACAATAGCTGTGCAGCCAGGAATGAATGCATATTTACACTGTTTTCACTTAAATCTTTGCGGGTTGTATGTATGGGGTGTTGTTTTCCATCAGCCTCGTCTGCAATGTTTACTGCATCTCTACGCTACACCAAACTCTTCATCCCTACGTCTACTGTTTTAACATACAGCTAATCTATAGATTTAGTTTGTCTGTTTGCACAAAAGAAAAACTGAGTATGTAAGAACAAGAGAAAGCAAAAGAATTGAAATATAAGAGATATGGCCGATTTAAATAAGAAAACAAATTGCACAAACACAACAAAATGCCTTGGAAAAAAGAAGAAATGAAAAAGGAATTGCTTTGTTTTTGAAAGAGCCCTGCCGGCGAAGTGAGAAAGAGGAAGTGAGTGTGTTTTTAGCAGAATAAAGAAAGACATGATTCACTTTGCTGAGATATGATTCTTAATTTCCAGATGCAGCAAAAAAAAATAAAACCTAATCCTAACAATTTACAAAACACAATAAAAACACTTTTCTTTTCTTCACTAATAAGTTTCAACAACTGATGGGAGATAATAATTATTCAATATATTAAGATGGACACATTGGTAAATGCTCACAGCGAGATGTCTGTCATTGAGATTTCACATGTTTTCCTGATGTCCATGTGCCAAAATCAAAACTTAAATATGTCTACACACACACACACACACACACACAAAATGTTGGAGAACTTACTTCATGAGAATACAGCTGCTTACTTTACGTATCTCATCCGTATATTAGTTTAAATTTTATTAAAAAAAAAAAAAAAAAAACCAACAATGATTATGCCCATTTATTGTTTAAAAAAAGTGATTTGAAGAGCATTTTATTTTGTGATAATGGAGAAAGCTGCACCTCATCAACCGCAGACCACAAGATGGCCCCTAACTGACATTTATTAATATTTAATAAAAAGTCAATATAGAAATCCCATAGGGTACTTACTGTCCCACTTCATAGAGCTTCGGTGCAGGACACAGCAGATAATCATTACGCACAACGCTCGGTTTATGATCTGTAAAAACAACGAAACAGAAGACAAAGCAGCGAGTCACACTTTGTTCTCAATGAGCTCCACATTAGGTGCAACACCATTAAACGTGTGAACAATAATGTAAATGAACTGCACTTCATTTTCATTAACACTCTGTGAGCTAAGGTTCAGTTCTGTACTGAGCATAAAAGAGAAAAATAACTGATACTGATTTTGACTGATGTGTGATTTCCTGCTTTTCTCTGTTTTATATCAAACTGAATGTGAAGGTGAATATCTCAGACACTTAAAGGCATCACATATTGGAACGCTGAGAAACTGGAGTGAACAGTTTTCAGTATTTTCTGACATTTTGTCGACCAAACAATTAATCCAGAAAAGAATTGATAGATGAACCTGTAATGGAAACCACTGTTAGTTGCAGCCTTTCAAGGCATCACAGAGTTGAATTAGCAAAACAATTTTGGAGATATTTAAACCCTGAACAGCTTTAAATATGAAATACAAATCTACTCGTGTCCTATTTGATGGGATCATATGGATTTCTGCATGTGTGATTTTTCAGCACTCTGCTATTGCTGGTGCATGAAGGTTAAAAATAAAGATGACAGACTGGATTTTGTGCGTGTGTGTGTGTGTGTGTGTGTGTGTGTGCGTGTGTGTGTGTGTGCGTGCGTGCATGCATGCGTGCACAGGTTGACGGAGGCCTGAACCATCTCCAGCCATGGAGGTCGTTCACATTATTGATATTTTTTTTTTTCTGCTCGTCTGCTTGTGAGCTCTGACTGGTTTGGTGACGGAGAAAACTGTAGCAGCTGCTCCACATATGTGGTGTGTGTGTTCCATAGTCGCCATGATGCCTGTCCATAATTATAAGGTGCCCCACTGCTAGAAAGGTCTGGGCTGAACACATGCAAAAGCCAATAAGGGAATAAATAGCCCCAAGTGGGCGAATGTGAGACAGCCTAAACTGAGAAAGGACTAACAGGAAGACATCTGCTAATGGCCACTTCCTGATTCTGATGGAGTTCTTTAAAAGGAGAAAAAAAATATGCTTGAGTGTTTCAGTGGAGTTGAAATGTTGAAAATCAAAAAATAACTTGTCAAGGAGGGAAGTGTTGTCATTGGCAGTCATCGATCCTGCAGATCCCACGGCCAAATGAGAGCTTGAAAAGATTGGCTCTTGGTGCCAAATCCTGTTTGCTTCTTGAAAAAGGATTTCTCAACAGAACAGACTGCAAGCTCAAAATAAGGAGCACCGTGACCTACATAGCCTCCTTTCTTCTGTTCCCTTCGTATAGATGGGGAGCTGCTGGTATGGCAGACATGTCAGGACAGGGGTTTGTTTTCGCCCAGTCTTTCTTCTGAGAACCCTTCGTGTCTTGTGTTTATGTCAGCAGGGATGAGGGAGCCGGATCATAAATGATGGTGGTGAGACTGCAGCGAATCTTCCACAAGCAGCAACAACCTGTCCGATAATCCCACTTGTGTTCAGAGGGATCTTAGTTTTGTTGGTCACCTCAGCTTCAGCAGGCTATGATGACTCTTTGAGCTTCATTCACTGTTTCTCTTTTATTATTATCTGACTGCTGAGCTCCTTAAAAACAGCAACTGTGACCGGTCCTGGGTTTAAATACAGTGGTTTGTTTTTGCCTTTTTCTTCTGTTTTGACTTTTGAAAAAGTGAGTAAATGTAATTCTTTTATTGTGGAGAAATGTCATTAAAATACTGAGCATCTGCCCTTACAGCTGTGTCCATGTTATAGCAGAAACAAAAAAAAAATAACTTCTGCATTGCCCATCATCGGCTATGCAGTGTGTTTGTTTTTGTTGTGTTCCTGTCCTACGTGTTCCTAAAATGTTCTGTGAGTGGACCTGGAGCTGAGATACTGGATGCTACATGGGCAGAGGTGGAGTACATGATGATGACTTTGTGCATGTTAACTTCTTCCTTTCTGTTTCCAAGATTAGGACACTATGAAATGAGGGCAATCCCCTTCAGAAAGCTTGGCAGAAGAAGTCCACATGAGAGCCTTTTGCATGACATTCAAACTGTGCAGTGTGATGATCAGCTGATATGTGGCCATGTGGACGATGTGGGTTTGTTTTTGTGGAAAATAATCTACTGAATTCAGAATGCTCTGTGGCCATGCTGGCCCACTCTGATGTGACATTTATGATATATCCACTGTTACATCAAAACCCAATTCCATTTTGACTATACTTAACTTATGCATGACTGCAGATACAGATTTTTAAATCACACATGGCTTTTTTTTTTTTGCATTTCTTCATTTTTTTGAGCTTCAGCTTGAAGAACCTGATCTTAGTCAAGCCCTGTGGTTAACAGACTCCACTGCAGATATGCATGTAAAGTGCATTTTAGTCACTGCTAATGATTTCCACCACTTACTGAAGGTTTGCTGGTCGACTATGAAGCTGCAGACAACGCCTTCATTGTTGCGGCCGGCACTGAAGCCATTCCCTCTGAGGACGATGTCAAAAGACTCTGAGGAAGGTAAAGAGGGGATGAGACTGAGTGAATCTACGTATGGCATAGTAAATATATAGTATGTATGTGTATATATGTATGTATATACAGACACAGTACAGATAGGACTTTCTCCTGTGTTACTGCTGCACAGCCACAGTGAGTCCGCTGCAGTACACCGTATGCAGACTTAATCAAGCATGTTGTCAGTTGTTGTCAAGTTAAATTTCTGTAAAACTTGCATTTTCTTTGCACATTATGTTTGTTATTAATAATTATTATATTACATTATTAAATCAATTAAATTTCCTTTTCAGGGCATTTGTATGACCTTCTGTAAGGTGTGCGACTTTACAACATTGTTATACACACACATACCAATCAGGCATACCATTATGACCACTGACAGGTGAAGGGAATAACACTGATGCTCTATTCATCATGGCACCTGGGATTTATAAGGCAAAAAAATTAACATGTTGTCCTCAGAGTTGATGTTAGAAGCAGAAAAAAATGTTCCACCATCAGGATTTGAGTGAGACAAGAACCAAACAGTGATGTCTAGAGGCCTGGCTCAGAGCATTATATTATATTATTCTCCAAAGCTAGAATCATCCTCATCTTCTAATAATGTTGTTTTTTTTCCCCACAGCTGGACCAAACGACATAAAGACCTATTTTCACAGATGCGAGTTCTATTCTGATATATTAGGACATGTTATTTACGGCAGTGGTTCCTTGTGAAAGGGGCTAAATCAGACAAAATGTACACAATTTATTACGTACACCTTACTAGTAAAGGACCCACTTTTGCCTTCTCGGAAAACTTCCTAACAGATTTTGGTCCATATTGACATGACAGCATCACTCAGTTGTTGCAGATTTATCGGCTGCTCATCTATGATGAGAATCTCCGTTTCACCACATCCAAAAGTTCTATTGGATTGAGATCTGGTGACTGTGGAGACCACTGGAGGCCATAGAACTCATTGTCATGTTCAGGAAACCAGTCTGAGATGGATGGACACGGTCAGCAACAATACTCAAGTAGGCTGTGGCGTATAAACGATGCTCAATTAGTACTAAAGAGAATAAAGTATGCCAAGCATTTGAACAGGTGTACCTAATGAAATGGCCACTGAGTACATATTTCACTTATACAAATGTGTTTTTTCAGACTACTTTTTTCCTTGTGTGAAAAGGATAACTTCAGTCTTAAATGAGCATGCCATCAACACAAGGAGAGGCTCTTTAATCCAAAAAGAGCAAAAGCTAAAAAAGGTTGGGAACCAAGGATTTAGGTGGATGACCCTCTGCAGAGAAGGGTTAAAGGGCTAGACAGCATTTCTGCAACCTGTGCTTCTGTGGGGAGATTGAGTGTCCTATGACGCCAAGTGGTCAATCTACTCCTCGTCTTGTAAGCAGACCTGTGACCTCACCACTGCTTCAAAGTAAGAAATATTTCCTCTTAGTAAGATATCATAAGGTCGGAAATCGAGCAGTAGCGTATTAATGAATGAGATAATAAGAAATGAGAGCTTCCTGCAGAGAATGAGGATCCACTCACCGTTCACACAGACACTGGAGGGCTCCACACTCAGGATCTCTGTGCACGATCGCTTTAATATCTGGAGGATAAAAAAAATTAAATGGGTACATTATCACTCGAGGGCCAAGAATAAATACATCAAGTCTTGGCCGTTATCGGCTCTGTCAAGTTTAGAAAACAGATTAGAGCGCAACACCTGAGAAATGTCTCACTCCTGACCGGGGCCTGGCGGCGAGAGGCGGCCGCCGAATATCAGTGGCGAGGAGAATAGGAAGGAGAAACGGCAGCTGTGTCAGCCTTTATGGGGAAATTATGCAAGACTATTACATTTCTCACTTCTATTAAAAACCTCCGGGATCCTACATTATCATATAAAGAGGCCCGTGTGAGCCCACTGTCATGGAGCCGCGCTATCCGCTAGGATTCAATAAATCAACAAAAGACAAACTATGCAAATCCTGGTACACAGTCGGTAAAAAGAAGCATATTAACTGCAATATAGGACACTTGAACCTTTCATCTGATGTTGGGCGAAACTTCAATCTGAGGAGGGGAAGAGGGAAGTGTTTACAGGGGCCTTATTAAATATGATGGCTTGATATGGAACCGTTAAAAGGGGATGTAGATGACAGCTGGGAGGAGAAGGATCTGCTGCTGTTCCTCTGTGCCACTATTTTCCCCGTCTAATTACTTCCTTGGCAGTGCCTGAGAAAAAAAATGGAGGAAAAAAAAAAAACAGTTTGCCTGCTTAAAATGATGGAGGGACCTGAGCAATGACATTGTTTTCCCATTCTGAAAACAAAACTGCCATTTGGAAAAGTAGCACTTACTCTTAAATATAACAAAATCGAGTTTTGTTTTGTTTTTTTCAAATAACTTTATAGTTCATCAGGGTTGAATGGTATCCCTGCGTTTTTGGAGATATTAAAATATAAGCTGTGTACGCTGAGATTAGAGGCCTCAGATTTGGTTGAAACAGCAGCTATTCATTTCTCTGGGATCTAGTGACAAACACCATTTACAGGCTGCAGGGGGGAAAAGGAGGCACTCATCCAAATACTCAAAGTCATCCAAATATCCCAGCCAGCGTTGTAACTGGTGGGTTTTCTGAAAGGATGAAGCTGGTTTAGTCATTGAGTGGAAATGATTTGGTGGAAAAAAGTTTATGAGGGTTTTTTTTCGGTGACACACTATTTAAGAAGAATGCATCACAGCATCCGAATAAGTCAGCTATACGGTACAGGTTGCTTTACTCAGCTTAATGAGTAGCTAAAGGAAGTCAGCGATAACCATGTGGGCACATGACAATTTGGGGTTTTCCCAAAAGGCCTGCAGCAGCTCAAACAACAAAAGGACCAGTGTAGCTCTGACAAAGAAACAAGAAAAATAAATAAATGACCCAAAAGCAACAGAGCACACAACTTCGCCGGGATCTTTCTGTGGGTTTTGTCTCGCTGGTCACAGAGCAGAGTGGATCCTGAAGCAGAAAGGCTGCACAGATGATCTCAAATCCTCCGAAATCCAACAGAGGAGTGAAGAAGCCAACTAGTCAGGAATCCAGTATTACTAATCAGACAAGAATGCTCTGCGTTGCATCACTGAGCTAAGAGCCTCCACAGGACTGAGAGGATGAGCTTATTTTCTTTTTCTTGTTGTGCAAGATGTTCCTGTGCAGGCTTTAAAACATTTAGACAAAAAAAGGAAAGAACGTAATATGGCTGTAATCGTTTTTTGTATCCATTACTGTTTTCTGTGAAAAAGATTAATAAAATAAAAAAAAACATTTAGACGAGACAGAAAAATATAAAATGACAATCAAGTCAACAAGACTGTAGAGTAAAAAAACTCATAAAATCCACCCTTTTCATTTTAATTGTTGCAAGCTGGAGTGAAATGCTCCTTTGACAACAATATTCTGGGTGTGTCATCTTTTCCTTTTTCAGGATGCATGCTTTGTAAGGATCCAACAACCACTACATGTTTTGAATGGATTATGGTTGTATTTTGTTTCACTTGTTTTACGGCAAAATATATTAAAAAATCATCTTGACTCGGTTTAGCACAACCTAGATTTAGGATTCAATCAATTGCAGGAATTTAAGAAAAGAATTATGTTTAATATATAAAGTTGTATTTGCTTAAGATGGATGGATAAGATGGGAGGTGTATATTCAGCATATTACAGTACTGAATACACCCTGGTGATGTCAGACTGACAGTCACAGTTTTAGAGCTTCCTTCACTTGACAGTCCTGTTGAGTGTTCAGAGCAACATAATCAATCATGGCTGTTGTACTTGGGATCCCACAACAGAAACAAGACGCACCC
Organism: Synanceia verrucosa; assembly: GCA_029721515.1. NCBI lineage: Eukaryota > Metazoa > Chordata > Actinopteri > Perciformes > Synanceiidae > Synanceia > Synanceia verrucosa. The sequence goes on along the minus strand of CM056551.1, from coordinate 12,467,984 downwards.
TTTGGCTCTGCGTCCCTCCAGCTGCGTCAGCTTCGTCAAGTTTTGCTCCTTTGCGAAACACTGCCGGCCTTGTCGGCTCTGACACAGATGCAAGTCCAGCTCAGGTCGGTCAGCGTGCGCCGCGAGGGCTCCGGGCTCAGATTCATGTAAAAATGTTGCCATACAAACCCCCGCCTTGGCTGACAGCATTTAGGCTAAAAGCTGCAGCAAATGGAAAGTATCACTAATTGGCTGGCAGCGAGGATGAGGAGGCTGCAAGGGAAACTTCATATGAACAGTGTTCAAGCGACGCTCACGCTCTGACAGCTATTCACTGATTGTGGAGGATGGAACTGAGGAAGCTCAAGGTCCCCACAAACACAATCTTATGTTTTATACCGTTTGTCTGCCACTGGGCACGACTCTCGAAAGATGATGGTTAGCTAGCATAGCTAGTGTGCTAGTTTGTTCCCATTAAACATTCTGACTGAAAGAACAGATAAGAAATCAATACAAGAATGAATATGTTTGGGGACATAAATACGGAAAGTAATGCATAAATAAATATATACGGAAATGCAACAAGTAATTAAAATAAATTAAAAATAAAAGCAAAAAAAGTAAAAACGTGCACAAGTTAAGAACTACAATGGAAATTAAATAAACAAGCAGATAGAGTAGTTAAAACAAATAAAGAAGCAAATTATGACAGATACATCAATTTTTAAAATTTTCAAATAATCAACACCTACATTTATTCTAAATATATTTTTGTACATTTAATTGAATATTAATGTATTTATATTAATTTACCTATTTATCGATTTACTTTTTGTTTTGCCAGGTTCAGTCCTCCATACAAGCTGATACAAGCATTTCTTCGACAATAAAAGCATTAATTGTAGTGAAGCTGTTGCTGCTGCACTGAGAGCTTTGACACTCAACACAATAAAAACACTGTGAAGAGGATGTCATATGGACAGTGACTAACTGTCAAGCTGCTTCCACTGCAGGGTCTTCATTTGCTACAGCATATGAGTGGATAAGACCTTCCCTTCTCCTGTCTACAGACTGAGGACACAGCGAGCACTTTATTTCCAGACATTTTCCATGCAGCTTAGCAGGAAGTTCACTGAGGTCTTGTGACAAACTCCAGTTTGTCGCACGCATGCACACACGCGCATACACACGCGCGCGCGCGCACACACACACACACACACACACACACAGAAAGAGGGCAAACTTACAGAATTGACGATGCCTTTGAGTGCATGGAAGCCATCTTTGACAGGAAACACTTGGTCCTTGGTGTCCGCAATATCAGCAAGCTGTCGGCATCATCAAAGAGATGAGTTATCAAGAAGTACTGCGGATTTGATGCTGCTTTCTTCTTTTTCTGTTTTCCTCTTTATGACTGAGCACTGTCTTTCCTTTCATATCATGGGCAGGAGGAGACATAGCAGATGGCATGACTGTGGCAAACACTTTGCTCAACCGTTAAAAAAAAAAAAAAAAAAAAAACACTGCAACACAAACTGAGAGCAATATTGCCTTTGTTTTTGACTTAATAACAGCTCATCACAGGATGGTTACCAATGGTTACAAGGGACAGGCCACCATGTTGAAAGAGAGACAGTAAAGCTGCAGAGACCACTGACACAGGAAGGAAAGATTGTGACTTGGGTGCTGCTCAGACGTCTTTTTATGGAGGGAAGATGGAAGTTAAGGAGACAATAAATAAAGTAGCAGTCAGGTTTTTCTGTGGTGTGATGACCAGTGACTGATTGAACAGCCGTTATTCCACAGTTTAACAGTGTCCTGGTCAGGTGACCCTGCTGGACTCTCAATATCTAAATAACATCTAAGAAAGAAACTCTCTCTCACTCTTAGTGTGAGCTGAGGACCACAGGTATATGAGCAAAGTTTGACTTTTTCCAACAGTAATTATACATTTTTGAACCACCTTTAAGTCGTTGGCCACGGCATGTTTTGGTTGTCAATCCACACAGAGTGGGACTGTTTAAACTTTAAATGAACTCAATGTAGGAATTTAATATTGACACAATGTCAGACTGAGTTAGCTAACTTTGCCAACCAGCCGCCAGTTAGCTCGCTTCTCAGACTTTTTTTTCCCATTTATTTACTTATTCTTTATTTTTGTACTGTTTTGTAAGCTGAAGCTAAAAGAACACAAAATATTCAGCTAATAATTTGTTGTGAAAACTCCTTTTTTACAGTGTAAAAGATAAGCACCCACTAATCATAGAGAACCCTAGCAGCAAAATTGTTAGAGCGCTCTTCAGAGTCAATCCAATCCGCTATTATAATTATTGTTATTATTGTTACTATTATGAGAAACCAGAAATTAAAACTATTTTATTTATTTATAATGCAGGGAACTGTAAAACTTGAGCGGAAGCAGCACATTTTACCTTCTTTTGGGCAAAATTTTGAGTGTGTTGAAATACAAACACCTGAAAATTGGATTATGCTGCGTAACACATGGATTCTCCATACAGGTAATATTGGCACCCTCATTGCACGTGTTTACCTTTCTGGACACTCTTCCAACATGGCAACATGTCTCTTGCTATCAGATGTAATCGTTCGGCATACAGTCAGTGACAGACTTCATTGGTGTTTTTACTGCTGTGGATTAAGAGCGCAGCTTTCTTACCTGCTGCTCGTCAAAGTCCTTGATACCCACACAGTAAACACGAGCGCCGAATTTCCTCGCCTCATTGGCCTGCAGATCAAACAAATGTGCAGATTATGTGCAGTGCAGAAAAAAAAATAATAAATATCTTATGTTAAATATGTAACAGATTTTTCATGCTCTGCTCTCAAAATAATAAATATATGTATATACAAAAATGCTGAGGGAGATTCAATTTGTTCAATTAAACTAAACTGAAGTCAAAATGAGGTGTCAGGTGATGACGTGCATCCCGTCTTCATCCATTTTGACACTGGGACATGATAAGTTGTTTGACGATGTGACTCTCACCTCGTTCACTGTGAGCTCGTGAACGTAAACTTCAAGTTTGCCGTCTGTCAAAGCCAGGATGATGCTGGAGGACTTGGTCGACTGAGTCTGTATCTGAGCGGAGGCCTTCAGGTGCGAATGACACAAAACATTTCATCACATCTCAGTCCTCTTGTATATTTGTGAAAAAAAAAAAAAGACGCGATCGAGCAGTTTTGTTAGAGTGAACCAACCTTTTTTATTCCCTCGTGCATATATGTTTCACCTGCTGGTTTCACGTCCCGCAAGCGCTTCAGACCCTCCTCGATCTCATATCTGCAACAAAAGCACAGAGAATAAACGGTCCATGTGTGTCTCACTGTACTGCAACCATATGATTTAATAGTTTATTGTTACACACTAGGTGTCATGCATCGCATCATTTGTACAGCTACTGTACTGTAGCTACGTGATGTGGTGGAAACTTGTGGTTATGGCCGTGCTGAAGAAAACAGTAGTTCTAGTAATAAAGATGAAAATAGAAGCAGTTTATTCAGTTTGGAATTTAGAGGCCCGCTGGGAGTTCAACTTCTAACCTCAAACTAATGTCACCATGCAAACATTTCACAAAGCCAGAGACAAGTTCAGTCAGTCATACAAAACACTTTCATAAAACAACCAAATATATATATATATATATATATATATATATATATATGTATATATATATATATATATATATATATATATATATATATATATATATATATATATATTGATAATACATATGAGGTGTTATTCGACAGCTTTGGTAAGTGTGCTTCACATTGAAGGGATCTTGGGTTCAAGAAATAATACGATAATATTCATTTTTGGTGGTGATGTTGAATCAGATCTGATCACCACCAAAAATGAATCTTAAGTTAGGCCACTTCTGACCAACCCTGAAAATTTTGACAAAACCATCCATAACTTTTTGAGTTATTTTGCAAACCAACAAACAAATAAACAAACCCAGGTGAAAACATAACCTCCTTGGCGGAGGTAACGAATGGAGTGGTGGGACTGGGCTATATGGACACTATCACAGTGTATTTGTATCATTTTATCTTATTGTGACGGAGAATCGTTTATCATTTGAGAAGCTGTTTTTCTGTATTAATCTAGTAAGGTATCTACCTGACTAATTATCACAATGATACAGAAATAATATGAAAATCCAATATTGCCACAAAACTGTCCTGATCACTGACTTACATCACTGACCAAATATACCTGGATAGATTAAAGGGAGTGCTTCAAGGCACAATCTGTGACAGCTTACACATTTATACTTCACAATTGTTGCTTGAAGGACATATAAACCAAAATATTTCAAACACATAGCGTACCTGTCTCCGGTCAGAGGCAGCAGCACTTTAGCTTGAGCCGAGAAGACGATGAATGAGACTCTCATTCTGGGGCTGAGAGGAAAGACAAAAAGCAAAAATTATATTAAGTCAACCATACTATAATATTGTTAATATTGTTAAATCAGACTTTCTTTCCTTTGCCTATAAAATAATCACTTCCATCTCGTCCTTCATTCTCTTCATTAACCCACTCAGGGTGGATGTTCAGGCGTCACAGAAAGCTCTTACATGGGTTCATTTCAGTTGAGGAGAAGGACATAATTAACCAAACAGAAGGGGCTCTTTTAATGTCAACTAATATTAGTGTGTGACTTAAAGCAGCTTCTGTGGGGCTGGAGGAAGTGATTAAATCGATTCACAAACAGGAAACATGTTGTGATGATGAGTCACACACACACACACACACACACATATCCTGTTTCACTTAAATATCTACTTTGTACCTGTGACTGTTTAAGGGTGTGAACTGTCAGTAGACACTGCTCTGTACAGCCACGACTGTTTGCCGTCAGCATCCTTCCATCACTTTGCAGCAGACTGGCCGCCTTGTAAATAATCTCAGTCTATACCAGATGAAATTTGTGAAAGGTGAAAAAGAAAATGTACAAACCTAGCTTTAAACCGTGCCTGAAAACATCACCGGGCTTGTGTTGAGAAGTGTGCAAAACACATAGTTAAATTCTTTACAATGTAAAAAACTTTCATGCTACAACAATTCTCAGCAAAAACAAAAAACTTTTTTTTCAATTTAATAAACATGCAAATCTTTTAAAATGCACATCTTCATTTTTTTTTCTAAAATTTGCAAGGAAGGAAACTAAACTGAGCAAAAGTTTGATGTGAACTAAGACATAACTGGCTTTTGGTACTTCATGCCACTGATTTTATTTATCACACTGTCAACCTGTAACCCCTACAGCATAGCAGTCAGAATTTAGTATATGGAGAGGTAAAGCTCTACTGAAAATCTTAAATGCTAAAGTAACCAGTATTACTGACGAACAGGACTCGAGTGAATGTGCTCCACTACTTCCCATCTATTGTTACAAACACACAGCACACGGATGCCATCCCACAGAGTGAGCGAAACTTCAGATAGTTAAGCACACAAGTCTTTCCTTCGGAGAACCGAAGCCCTTCAGGAGCATAAGGAGAGGTGCTGATACTTCTCACCCACGTGACACATGGCCCAGTCGCGATCCTCCCCCGCAAACATAGCGCAATCTTTAAGCCACACGGCCAGATTTGGCTGACGGCGGTAGCTGCCGCATACATCCACATCCTGTCTGCAAGTTTCAGAGTCATATGTGGACTAAAAACTAACGGCGCTCGAGTCGCAGATGATAAATCGTGGGTGGCAACTTAAACGTCAAACTTAAGGCTTCCAGTGGAGCTTGTGATTGTATATGTTGCCGCTGAAGCAGTATAGAAAGACCACGGAGAGAGAGGCGGCAGTGCCAAGGACATAGCAGAGGGTGGTGGGATTTCTTTTTCGTTGGATGGAGGGAGGAAGTGGGGGGGGGGGGGGTTGATGAAGCGGTCCAGTTTGCTCCACATGGCGCAACAGAAGAGCTCTTGGTGAGCGAGCATTGTTTAGCAGATTGTCCTCGTCGCCTTCCAGTGTTCTTTTGCTTTACTGTACATTGTCTGCCCGTCAGCCGCTCTGTGGTGGGAGCAGGGGATAAGTGTGGAGCCGGACCCCCCCGGTGCAAATGGCCATTCTCACAGCCCAGAAGACTGCTCCTCTCTGCCACCCACTCCCACCTGGTGCCTTTGCTATTTTCTTCAACCAACCACTTCATTCTGGCTGGGTCGCCGCCGTCTGTAGTGTGCTGGCAGGCGCCGCTCGACTCCCGACATTATGCAAGCTGAACGCTTCGAGTCGGCTCCGCTGGTTTTGTCTTCTTTAATGAATTATGTGCAAAAAAAGATTTTACAGTCTGATAGTTTGTAAAACAGGCGGGAGCTGCAGCTAATGCCGGAAGCTTGTAATTATAGACGTTTATCTTGATAATATTAAACAGATCAAATAAAAAGTATTTTTTTAAGGGGTGTACTATTTCCCCAATCAGCTCATTTCAATTGAATGCTGAATAGCTTCTCTACATTTGGTGCTTTTACTGCTTTATTATCTCCATGCATTATCTGCAGGTGTGTGTTCCTCCATGAGCCGAATGAAAACACTGAAAATGCATAACGTCGACACATGGCCACTCTGTACTCACCTCACAAATCTGTCGGTGAGGTTCTTCACAAACGAGTAAATCTCGAACCAGTCGTTGGCGACACTTCCAGACCTGAAACGAGAAAGCAACAGTCGGTTTGCAGCTTGTCGGCGGCGGCAGATTGCGTGCCGGGGAGTAAAATACTGTACAACATTTTGTGCTTTGTAGCACAACCACAGTTGGACATTAACACCAGCCACATGCTGGATAATTGTGCTGATAAGTCTGTGTTCGAGAGCTGCCACTGTTCTTTCTCCGCATCTACTAGCAGAGTTAGAATCTACCTCCTTAAATAAAGGTAGAAACCATCTAGTCTTGTCTAATAAATTAAGATAATATTAAAACCATATTTGATTGAAACGTCACGTGGAGACAAAGACTTACTAAAGACAGACTATAGTATACTCTCATGATTTTATTCCGACATTGGAAATTTGTCTGCGACACTGAAATCACTTCAAAAGTTGTTCAGTGTGAGACGAGAGACAAGTTCAGAGAAAAAGATGAGAAGAGAGAAAGACGGCTGGAGGCGTCACAGAGAGGAAAAGATGAACATGAAATATTCACCTGATAATCATGTTGTGCAGCAGTTAAAGGTGATCTGTATTGTGTTGTTGACCTTAACTGAAAAGATCACATGAAGCTTTTTGCTTTTTGCAACTTTCATGCTAGTTTGCTAATAACACTAGCATAGCTAACTAACATTAGCAAACTCAACTTATTCTCTGTTACCTAACTTTACCTGAAACTATAATTACATTAAAATATTGTTCTTTACCTTGGTGTTACTGGTGGAGGTTAGAGCTGAGCGATATTATGATATATCTTAGTGTGATATAAAATTGTCTACCGTAGGATATGAGCCTCTGCTGTTTATAGCGTAATTTTAACATGTAGCTACTTAGTTAGCTCTGTTGCTACGCTAATGTTAACGTTTTTCTAGTTGTGGTTTAGATACGCCGTGTAAAGAACATCTCAACGTCACAATGACCGCTGGATAATCCAAATGTATCATGAGAGTTCAAAATATGTTCATTATATGAAGCATAGACGTAACAGTATGAAGGAAAATGTAACTGCAGCAACACTGCTGCTTTGAGGTAGCATGTTTGTTTCCCGGCCAACGCATCCGTTGGGGCGGCAGTAGCCGCTCAAGTTCAAGTTCAAGTCCAGGTCGGACCAAAATGTGGAGTGTGGACTGGTAGCTGGAGAGGTGCCAGTTCCTCCTCCTGGGCACTGCCGAGGTGCTCTTGAGCAAGGCACCGAACCCCCAACTGCTCAGGGCGCCTGGATAAGGGGCAGCCCCCTCACTCTGACACCTCTCCTCTAATGCATGTGCATGTGTTTGTTTCATGACTTGTGTGTGTAATGTGCAATTGAAAAATATATATATACAGTATATACTAACAGAGTGAAAAAATGTAATTTCCCTCATTGAGGGATTAATAAAGGAATTCTTCTTCTTCTTCTTCTTCTTCTCACCTCCAAGTACTAATTTACATCAGAAAAAATACTATACTATATTGTATGTGTGTGTGTGTGTGTGTGTGTGTGTGTATATATATATATATATATATATATATATAGTTATCAGAATATAAAGGACATACAATTTTGAAATACAGTAGCAAGTGAACATTATTTATTGATAATAAAGCCTGAAAAATACAAATGCAGGATGTGGGCCTGAACCTGAATTAAATTAAAAAATAGCAAGATCAAATATTTAATTGAGCCCTGATGGTCTGAGGACCTGCAGACCACCTTTACCACTGCCAAGGCGCCCTTGAGCAAAGACCTTTGAACCCAAACTTCAGCTCAGTGACCAGTACATCAGACTGGGACTGAGCTGGTCGGCTTCCAGGTGTGAATGTGAGTGAGTGTGAAGAGGGCGTTCCTGAAAAAGCTCTGGCTCTCAGTGAAACTTCCCAGAATAAGTAAGACTTTGGTGACATTGGAAGTGAAGAACCTCACAAACTGTTTCCTATGAAAGAGCAACCGGGTGTTTAGAAAACCAACAGTAAAACTTTCGTGAACCTGCCTCGGACTGAACGTTAAAATGGATGTTTTCTTTGAACAGACACGTTGCAGATTACAGCTGCAGCAAAATCCTGCTGAGCACAATTTGCTGACATTAGGATCTTAGTCTTATCTGTACAATCAGGAAGTCTGACCGCACAGTCCAGTCACTTTATCTGCAGGGACAAAGTAAACTTCCCTTACAGAGAAATGCTCCTACCTTACACCCTGATTAACGGATCACTGAGCAATCACTACAGGATGAGGCTTTTCTTTAAGTTTACCAAATACAATCCTGTAAATGTAAATCAATCACATCCCCGATTTACAAATGATCAAACTTGTGCCAGTGATCTCTGTCATCATCCTGTAATTTGGTAATTTAGATGAGGGTGGGGTCGCTTGGAAATGGGTCAGGGGAGCAGTGTTTCAACTCAATGGCCCCGAGTGATGGCATGCGTCCATACTGGGGGAGGACAGGATTAAAACCAGTTGCTGTCAAGAGCGTAAACTTTCTCTATAATATGTTGGGAGGCCTCTCTTGCACAACACTACTGCAGCACTGTGACCTGACTGAATCTGGCTGTGTGGTATTTGTGTTTGATGCCTGAAGCTGCACTTGTGTGACTCAAAAGACACAGGAAGTGGTGCATTGGCAATTCTTTCTCTTTGTGTCTGCAAGAGAAAATGCAACATTCAAAGACTCTGCAGTGACGCTTGAAGTCATATGTTTGGTGATAGTTTAAGTACTCATTAAGTCATATGTTAAGGTTTAAGGAAGACTAAAAGCAAAATCTGCAAACAATGGTTTGACATCAGCAGCATGTCTCAGAAAAGGCAAACCATACAGTCAAACCTCATAACGCCATGTGACTCACCACTTGATCGGGGTTTAAGAGAGGTCACGGTCATGGTTAGACCTGTATGGTTCACTGAGGTCTCACTCTTCCTCCCATGTAACCACTGAGCATCACACGACTCCAGCCAATCAGAGTTACCCATCAGATGCCACCAGACTGACTCTGGGCCAGATCCAACCTGACCAGTGAGGCAAGAACTGGTACACCTCTTTCCAGCTTTGAGGGACTGTACAGGTGTTTTTATGGACATTATTGCTCAACACCTCTTAAACTGATCCACTCCAGCCACTCTGTGTACACATCTGTGGGACGATCTCTTTCCTGTGGGTGTGTCACTCAGTAACTGACAACAGAAAGACTACAGTCAGCCACACCGGGTCTAATTTCCTGAAATCTCCAGTCTTCAAAGACACAAAAGACATGAATTGACATCTGTTTCTATTTAGCCAAAGTTACTGTAGCTGCAGATAGATCTGGAGTGTCTGTGCTTCTGTGGTCTCACTTTCACACAGGTGCTTTTCATACTAAAATGAAATGAGCTGACACCAATTACTGCCTTTTTGGGGAGGTACCACAATGGAATTACATTGGTGTTTACTGCTTTTCTATTTGATCAGGCTTTTTCATGCAATCCATTGTTTTTTTTTCCTTGTGTGGCAGTTATGATAGCCTTACAGGTTCAAATCAAATCAAATCAAACTTATTATATGGCACTTTTTACATTTAGCGGTTCAAAGTGCCACAAAGAGGCTAAAAAACAATGGAAAAATAAACACTGAAGCTGAATTAAAACCTAAATAATAGGTAAATAGATGGATAAAGTCATTTAAAAAATGATCAAAAGGGAAAAAAAATCTAAAATAAAAGACACCAGCCTGATTAACAATTCCTGTGTTGATTACTGTGCTGTACTGTACCATCTATATATGTCCATAGGCATACTGTATATGAAAGAATAAACCAAACCAAAGCTTGTGATATCCCACTCACATACTGGAAGCGGCCCAGTATGCACCACAGCTTTTCAAATGTTGGGGCCTGTTAAGCTGCAGGGATGCATCCATTCAGCTCAACAGGTCCGACACTGATGCTGGTGGTAGATCAGGTCTGGCTTGTGGACTTGACTCCAGGTGTTGGACCTTCAGGTCAGGTCAGATCTCTGTGCAGAATGGTCAGGTTTCACCACAAAAAACATTTCTTCATGTAGCTGGCTTGGTGTACTTGGGTGGTGGCATGCTGAAACAGGAAAGGGCCTTTCCCCACTCACTGCCATCTCAGGATTTGCACACTGTGGCGGTCAGACTTCCCTTTATTAAAAGTATGGCTTGGAGAGGAGTGTCCACATCCTTTTAGCCAAATTTGCTTCCCAGCCTAGCACTAGTGTCACTATTTTAGCTACAGCGTGTGAACATGTAAAAAAGTTGTATGCAGAGTCAAGCATTTCCCATCAGCTCACAGAATATAACGGGTCACAGAGATCAGTGTCACACCTGCGACACATCTGCACAGGCAAACTCAGCACTTAAAAACATCTGCATTTAAAGACGGTAGGTCCAACGGGACAGCACAGACACAGCAGCTGACTCACTCTTTTCGAGGACTTACTTGTCTAAAACGAAGTAGAGGTCGTAAGCTCCGTGACAGGACGCTTCTTCTGCCCAGCAGGACGAAGCAAACAGACCCAGGACGAGCACAGCTGCCGCCGCCGAAGTCCACCGAGTCTTTCCGTGGAGTAGTTCCCCCTCCGCGGTGAAGTAGCGTGACAGCTTTTCCAACATTTTTGCCACAAAAATATTCCGCTTAGTCTCGAGTTGAAAAAGAATAAATAGCTTTTAGAGAGCTGCACATGTAACGAGGAGACGGTTGGATAACGAAGTGCGCATCCCGCAGTGAGCAGCTACATGTCAGAGTTGCTCCAAAACAACCAAGTTAACTGATTGACCTGCGAAATAAAGGAAACTACCGCCCCGCGTCATCAGCTGGGTAGTTTCTTCATCTTCCTGACTCACCGTTCACTCACTCACATCCTCACTGAAGAGCCAAACAGGCTCCTGAGCTCACGTAGACCCTGGTCAGAAGATAACCTGAGCCACAGCTAGCAGCAAACTTCAGCGTGCTAAAGTACACACTGTGGAGAAAAGTTATGCTGCCTTCAGGTGCTCCTCCAAAGCTCGGACTTCTGAGCGCTGCAGGCAAATCTTTTTTCACCATAGTTGGAAATCATTAAAAATGGCTGTAATATGGGTCTTAACACGTTGATGGTATGTTTTGCTTAAGACGGCACGCTGCTGCGTTTAAAAATAGTATGAATTATCAACCATTCAACCATTTTAAGTGGTTGAAAAGTAGATGAACAGAATCTCCTCTGGGAGATTACAGTTAATCTTATATAATAAGGATAAATAAAGTCTGAAAATAATAATGCCACAATATGTAACATGCTACATCAAGAGACACATAAATGAATCAGAGTATTACACTTTTTAATAATTATTAATAATTAATAATACTTCTGTTGTAGAGTAAAAGCAGCAATACTCCATTATGATATCATAGAATGTACTTGTACTTTGAGTGTAGTGTGGAACCAGCTGTTGGACATCTGCAGAGGCCCTCATGCACACAATCCAACAACATCTGTATCATCTTTTGTACAAGACTCCTTTCCAGTGTTCTATCACAGACTGTTGCATTAATAAAAAGGTCAGAGGTCAGGTATGTTACTACTTTAACTGTTTTCTTGCTGTATAGACAAGAGCATTTGGCTCAAACATGTTGTGTCACTCCTGTGGCAACAAAAGAACCGCTCATTCATAAAACAATAGTTGCATTTGTGTTGGTTAAAACCACATGGTTCTTCATTTTTGGGCTGCAAATGAAACCTTTGATACTGAAATTTAAAGTTTAATTACTTTTGAAGAACTACACAATCACAGGAGAGGAAATTTGCATCTGCTTTCACAGTTCCCCCACATATTCTTTTGACAACAATGGTGAGAGCCTGTCACTGAAGCACAGATATCAGCTTGGCTTGAACCATCCTTCTGTGACAGACTTCAGTTAAAACATGAACACGTGGCAAACAAAGCAGGCATCCAAAATATTTCCCCAATACACAGAGAACAGTCACTCCAGTACAGGAAACAAAACAAATTGGCAAAATCAGACCAGGAAGAGGGTGCAGATGTGAGATCTGCCAGATGTGCACTCAGGAAAGATGTTCCATAAGAACAAATTCAGATGTCTAGCATTAAAGTATTCCTTGTGAATTGTTTTTGGAGAACAAGACATGTGTCTGCAAGTCTCTTTTTGTTTACTTTCTCTTCCAGTTTGTGTTTCTTCACGCCTTCCTTTGAAGATGGTGACCTTCATACGCACCCAACAATAACTTTGACAGAAATGGACCTCAGAGTGCGACGTCCTTAAAGCTAACAGGGATTCAGACGTGGATCTAAATGCTTATTTTAAATGCTTCTATGCAATCTGAAACACAACATTCAACAGTACAAGAGCATGGGGGATCGTTCTGCTGCACATTTAATTAAATTTGCCTTTATATTCAAGGCACATTATGGAATGCTGCAGGTGCATCCGTCCTCAGCATGGATGGCTCATTGTGCGATTTAAATCCCCAACCCTGGCAGACTCAGTGCATCGCTCTACTCATTGATCTACGCAGGGAGCTGAACCTCGAAACCTGGCAATGCACCATGGAGCTGCATAAAACCGAAGCCTTTCCTTGTCTTATTGCTGCCACGCTCCACCCTCTGAGCTACACAGCACCATTTTACCAATTGCAATATGAACATGTGGCCAAGCAGCAATCCAAAAAGCAAAAGTCTTCAAGGGAATACCAAGATGGATCATGCAAATGTTCTGACTCTGGATGAGTAATTGCATTTTCGTAATGTCCCCATATCTGACTACTTCCCCCCAGGTTACAATAAACGCTAATGATACCTTTCTCCATGTGGTATGTTCCATGACAAACAGGAAATTCCACATTTGGTCTTATCTTATCACTCATGCCTCTTGTTTGAACAAGGTGTGTGTAGCTGATGGTGGAAGACGTGACTTCAGGCGAAGAAATTAGTGACAGTGAAAACAACACAGCTGTTGTTTAGCTCTACCTGGTTTACCTGAGTCTGTTAAAACACATGTTCTCAAAAGGTTTTATTTATGTATAGCAATTTCTGTAATTCATGTAGGCATATTTCTTTGCTGGTTTTTGACAGGTGTGTCAACATGTATGGCACCTGCATTGAAATCCATGCAAATCTGGCAGTAAAATATAAGATTGTAGTCCATACTCAGAGCTGCTGTCTGTGGATTAAGAGGGAATCAACACCTTTCTGCAGTCACTTTAACATGGGTCTATATGTGTGTGTGTGTGTGTGTGTGTATGAAATTAAAAGATATACTTTTAAAAGATAAAAGATATGCTTGTGAACTTCAAAAGGAATTGGAAGTCTTTCATTAGAGAGCTTTGGCGCTGTTGTGAGTGATGTTCTTGCATATTTTTCATGAAAACCTACAAATGTGAACATATCAGATACTGAAAACTGGATAACAGTAATATAACTTAGCTTTTCTGTCTGAAAGTACAAGCATACCACCTCCTTCTTAAGTCTGAAACGGCAGATTCTACTAAAACACTGATTACACAAAGGAAGTACATCTTCTACATCTTTCCCTGTGTGTGGAAACTGCGCTGTCACACAACTCCATATCAGTGAGGTAATTACACTAACACACCTCATCAAATCTGAATAGTCCAGAGAACAGCGACACACGAGTATAATTATCTGCCAAATCAAAGTATAATTGGATTTTAATTAGAATGTTAATTCTTTGGTACGCCATTTGGTTTTGGTATATGCTACCTAACTCAGTGTATCCTGAGCAGGGCTCCATAAAACAAAAGGAACAGGGGAAAAAAACAACAAGCATGCATTTCCCATTATTTAGAAATGCACATGTATCTGAGAGTGCAGTGGCTTGAGAAAATAGTTGTAGTGCATCAATTTGTCATGGGGCTTGAAGAGGAATTAAAAGTGACAGTTAAAAACAGCAACATCGATCTATGGAAGCAGTGAAGTGTTGAAGCTAATCAAGAGGTAAACCCATGATAAAACGCAAAAGTGCAAAAACAAACAAATATTTCTATTTGTTATGAAAGAAGCCCAGCAGTGTTTCTGTCTGTGGTATATAGCCTCAAAACCAAGGGATTATATTTTAAGAGATTTTAATGTGTATCCTGGCAACAATATGTTTTTAAACAAAGTTAATGTTGTATACAGTGGCTATTTTACAATGGTTTGAGCGGTAAACAAAGGCTAACTACATGAATTTATTATTAATCTTGAGGGGAAAACACATCCACATTTCAAACCCTGGTAGTATTGGGCCCACAAACTGGTCCAGTTACCAGACATTGGGAATCACAGGGTTAAGACAAAAGTTTAAGATGGAGCATTTCCCTTTTTCACAGCCACAAGAAATTGGAAAGTAAACACACTGTACCTGTAAAAGCTAGCAATATTTAATAACTGACCCAGAGAAACCCAGAGTGAGCTGTGCAACCAGCAAAGTTATATTTCCAAGACTGGAAACAGAGGGAAACTGCTAGTTGCTGGTTTCCAAAAGTTATGTGAAGAAATACAAGACTAGACAATGTATTTTAATAACCCAAACTCAACCTAACTGCATTGTTTTCATGCAAGATGTGGGAAAAGGTGAAAATATGTCTTCATGGCACACAGAATGAGATGAATGTGCCAAGTGTGGTGGAGATGGAGGAGGTTTGATTTATTTCGGGGGGAATCTTTTAACTATCGAGCCAAGGCTAATCCACGAAGCACAGCTGATGTGTTTGCTGGGAGCTGTGGGATCTACAGCTTTTCTCTTTGTCAGTTTGGCACTAACTCACAGAGGCCCGACTAGTTTGAGTAGATTTTTGTCGATCTCAAGAAAGTCAAAGAAACAAAACAATGAGACCTATTGTTTTGGTGGTTTTCTGCTCCAACAGGAGCATACAGTAAATATCAGTCAGTCTGAACTGAAGAAGCCTCTTGGATGAGAGGTAAAACATCTTCAACAAACGTCAAGCAAGTCCAGTTGACTCTTTTTGCTCTAATTGATTCACCTGGATGACTGACAACCTACACTGACAATACAGTGTTTTCTTTATAACTGATCAGCGTCCTGCTCTCTGTGACTCACAGTAAATGTTTCTGTGCTGTTCTGCTGAACTATGGCAGAGCTGCTTCACCCTCTGAAGGTCCTTGAAGTTCAGAACTATGGCACATTGATGGTGCTTCATCAAGACGAACAAAGTCTCGTTATCGATAATTGGAGAGGCGTCAGAAAATCAAGGCACCTCAAGAGAAGCAACCAAAGAAATATTAGTCACAATAACAAAGATCCATCGAGCCCTAATGGCATCTATAACTCATAATTACCTTAATAACTGTTATTTTAGCTTAAATTGAGTGCCTTGCCTGTGAGTAAACAGCATCTATCAATCATGACTTGAGGCCAAGTGTCAAAACACACAAAAGCCAAGTGTGTGTGTGTGTGTGTGTGTGTGTGTGTGTGTAATGAGTGTAATGAGTGTAGATCACTGCCTGCCTACCCGACCTTGTGTACAAAGTGATTATGCACACAGTGACCATCTTGATTTTCAGAAGTCGGCTGCTCCTCATCAGCTTCGGCACTTACTGGTATTAAACAAAACATTA
This sequence comes from Synanceia verrucosa, assembly GCA_029721515.1. Classification (NCBI taxonomy): domain Eukaryota; kingdom Metazoa; phylum Chordata; class Actinopteri; order Perciformes; family Synanceiidae; genus Synanceia; species Synanceia verrucosa. Next base: position 12,451,784 of record CM056551.1, on the reverse strand, counting down.
TGAACAGTGATGAGTTATTTTGTGACTTTGCAGGGTTGGCTGTCCTAGATGTCATTTAACCAGACATAAAAACAAGGTCAGAGGTCATGAGTCTGCTGTCTCTACGTGGCTAGGTGGAGCGGTAGATAGTATCTCTATGTTGAGTCCTCATAAAGTAGAGTCACATGGATGAACATGTTCATGAAGTTCTAACTTTGTCTAACCACGTCCTTTGCAGAGTTTAAACAAGGCTTAATATTATCTGTCTTTGTATTGAATGATTTAAATGGTGGTGGTTCTCCTTGAGCTAAATACGCCTCCACTTTATCTTCTTCAAACCTGGAGTATGTTGCTTTCTATGTGTACTGTTTACTGGCCAGTTTCACACTATCGAGCCAAAACCGAGCCAGCCCAGGCTTGCTGGTGCTAAGTGCTTTCACACTGCAGGGCCAGGTGTTAACTGCGGGCCGTCTCTGGGTCATCTTGGTGCTAATGGCCCGTGATTTCTGGCCCGACCTAAACCATGGGCCAATGCAGGGCAAGAGGTGGTGTCAAGGAAAAGGAAAAGCTACGTCAGTTCCATGCCAATTAAAGCAGTAACGGCAAGTTTGTCCTATGTTAGCTGTTAGCTGCATAGCCTACCACTATTGATGTAATCAAATAGCCTATCGTTTAGCGAGCTATCTTCTCTACAGCCTCGTGACGATGTGGTATAGCTGGCATTATGAACAGATTGTTTTATGGTTAACATACCTCAGTTCTTTTGTGTTTCCATGCCTTGGCTCTCAGTCGTCGTCCCACATGTAGCCTCCATAACACCTTCTGTATTTCTTTATCAAACTTATCAAACCGTTTGATAATGCTTTGTATCAGTGACGTTTTCGCAAACAGGGACATAAACCCGACAGTGTGAACACAAACGGTTTCGGCACATGGGGCTTGTGGCCCAGGGCTATTAGCACTGAGGTAGGCCCCTGATGTCCCTGGCCCGGCCTGGTTCAATAGTGTGAAACCGGCTACTGGGTCCATGTGGACCCTCATGGATGTGGGCAGATGAGGGCATTTAAGCCACACAGATTAAAAAGGAGCCATGCAAAAGACTTTCATGTTTGGTTAAAATTCGTGATGAGCCATCACACCACAGTTTGAGAACTACGCGTCAAACTGTAAATTCAGGTTACAAAGATGTACTGTATTTCTGAGCTGACTCCTTGTGGGTTTGTCTGCTGCTACATCCCTGCAGGATGGGCCTGAGCTAAAGCACACATCCAGACGTTAGCATTTAGAGAGAGGGACAGGCAGCCAGGCATCGTCCACATAATGAAATGAATCCACGTTTGATCCTCTCAGCGTCTCCCGGTAATTGTTCTTGATTCCCCCTTTGTGTTTCACGCTTGACTCCCCGCTCTTGTCAGAGCCCACGTATGAAGACGTGTTCGTTCCCCCCATCAGAGACAGCAGAGTTCAGTGATTAACAAATTAAGGATCTTCTTTGCCTTAATCTGTCTTGAGGCTTTTTTTTCAGCTGGCTCCTGCAGAAACATGTTTGGCAGTGACAGCACCTCGGCTCCCATGTTTAATTGGATTAGAGGGGAAATCGGGATAAATACACTCTCAGACGGGGTGTCGGGGAGGGCCGGATGAGGGAAGAGCAGGTGATGAAGTCGTTTCAGGATTACTTTTACGACTCCTTTCAAGGCACTGTTGAGACATCACGGATTTCATTGGCATGGAGTATCATGGGAGGAAGTAAAAGCCTGCGTGACGACGTATGGATTAATTTCGGGAAACATTAGGCTGAACAGATTAACGTCAAAGTGGGAACGCTGTGCTGATGTTCAGCATGGGATGGGGTAGAGCAAGGCTCCATTAAAGTCTCTTGTTTAGTTAGTCCAAGACTGAACATGATGGGATTTTTCGCACTTTTTAATCTTTCAAATCGCTCTATGTTGATGTTGCTATGTGAAGAATGTTATATGTTTTTATGCTTTTAGGCTGTTTGCCTGCCCATCATTTAATCTCAGTTTTTTTTCTTTTTTGCCAAGAAATTTGGAACATATATTGATGATTTGCGAACAATGAATCTGTCTGACTCAATGAATCCTTCAAAGATTTACATCAGTGCTTTTGAGTTAAAAAGGTGGATTTGAATTAAACGTGGTACATATTCCTGTTCCCCACAGATAAACAGATATCCAAATCCAAAAATTCATGTAACAACAGAAAAGAAAAACAAGTGCCTCTGACTACACACCAAATTTCATATTAATAGCTTGTCTTTAATAAAGTATGAAAATAAATAAATGTAGATGAAATATGAATGGTGGTTTTACATTCATGCCAACAAACTCTTTGTTGATCGTGTCTAAAACACTTTTAGTAATGAAGCCTGCGTCTTTCATGGTGTGACGGGTAAAATCAAAGCTTCATTAAAGGCAATATGGAGCGACAGTCAAATCTCTCATCTTGTCTCTCACTTCCTGTTTGGCTTTAAAATAAAAGATGAAAGAAAAGAAGGAAAGGAATCCAGCACTGAGTAGACTTCATTGCTCTCTATAGCCGTCGCTCTGCCTGGGTTCATGTCAGTGTTGTCAACAGGTTCTCTCAGTTAAATTTTGTATACATACTGTACATATACACAAAAACAGTCCTCAAAGATATCTTGAGGGATATGAATAATTATCATAACCGTGGAGAGAAAAAGTAAACAGTGAGGAGTTCAACATTCAATGGATTGGTTGTTATAGCATAAGCAAAAGCTGAGCTGAGGAGTTATTTCTTCAGTGGAGCCTTAAAATCAGAAAACAGAAAACTCTGAGGAATTCATTGTCTGAGTCACACTGAATACGCACAATTTCATAACCATGCAATACAAAAAAAGGTTGAAACTGTACACTGAATTTTGATGATGGTTGTGTTTTACAATGATGAGTCTAACAAGCAAGAAAGCCTACTGTGTGAGGGTTGTTCGAGGGGTCAAATAAACACAGCACTTTCACCCTGGAGACCAATATTTGTGTCACGCTTTAAACCAAAAGTCAGCAGCGTTGTTACGCTTGTTACGTAAGATTTTCGTACTTCTAGGTGTGTGCAAGATGATAGTTATCTTATTATCTGAACACAAACTATCATCTTTTTTCTAACCTTTAACCACATAGTTTTGTTGCCTAATCCTAACCAGTCTTTTCTCACATGACCTTCTAACTTATAAAGCTAATAGACAAAAGTTTCCATGTAGAAAACACAGTGACATGGGGTCTGTGTTTGAATACTATACATTCAAGCCATGACAACTACAACTGCCATCCTTTTTACTTAAAGATAACGCTTTAACAACTCTCTTCATTTTGATGGATAATATTACCCACAACACCTGCTTTCCTAAAAACTGACAAACTGAAAACCTGCTTCCTCACTTGAGACACCGCTGCTAGTCTGTAAAACCCACAACCATCAGTTTGCATCCATCTCGTTCCTGTCTTACGCTCCCACCGGCCTCGCCCCCCTCCCTCTCTGAGTTGTATTTCCTTGGCTGACAGGCAGCCTTCTTGTTGGCAGCCGTGTCCATCAAAAGGCACCTGCCCCTGGTGAGTGTTTGCTCACCTTCCTGTCCAGAGCGCTGCAGATGAGTGTCAGTATGTTCCACTCTTACCACCTTTTTTGTTTTGTTGTTTTGTCTTCCAGGCTGACGGGCCGCCTGTGCAAACATCAGGTCAGCACAGCGTCCCGAGGCGTGCTCGTCTCAGGAGAAGTCACTGAATTTCATCACTGTGCTTCGTTGAGGCTCTCAAGCAAGTGTGTAAGTTGGGAATTCAGTCTTGCTCAAGGACTTTTCATGATGTCATGGCTGTTGACTGATGCGCTGACTGTGATAGCAGAGCTGATCCTGTGAATTTCCAGGTGCAAGACACCCTCTGGTATCAGACTCCTCTGCTCATTGTATAGTTCATAGAAATAATGTCCAGAGGGCAATGACATACTGCACTCATTTCTACCTCATCATTAGTCAGCATTATCTCTTGCCCCTGGAGCTGAAGCTGGTGGCAGTCAAATAATGAATAGATGGGTTCATCTCATACAGATGCAAAAGACCAAGCATAATAGCATTGCTATTTGACGTCCTGGGACAAAGACCAGCCTGCATATATACAGTATATGTCAGCTGTAGCTTGGCATCGTCTATGTAACTAAGATTTAAAGTTCATATGTCTATTAATGGCGTTTCTGTTCTCAAATCTCACTTAATAGCTTCTGCTGCCAGTTCTCTATGGTAAAAGAGGTAAAAAAAGAAGCCATTTAAAGGAAGCTTCTTGAATGTAATGCATTTAGGCGTTTGCTAAAGACTCTAATTAGGATGTATAACAAGTAACAGAGCAGCAATTATTTTTTGGCACATCTTCACTGAAGAAAATGTCTGAAAAGGTCAAAACTCCACCAGCATTTGTTGTGTAAAGCGCTTGATGAATGTTTATATTTTTGGCATAAATTGACATTTTTTTCATATTTTTCATTGGGTTAATTTTATCCATGTTCATTCCAGTGCTCCCAATAGAAACCCCAACATGGAGGGATCTTCATTTACAGAGGTGTAAAGTTATAAGTATCCACAGTGCTTTGGTAATCATTTAAAGAACAAGTCTATAGCAAGTAGTGACTGAAATCAAAGTCAAGAGAAGTTACAAAGAAAAGAAAGACTGCTTTGAATTTCAGTGGATGAGGATGTTGCACAGAAACACATGTTGACACACGCTCTGCTTACATTTCCTCAGGCATGTGGTCTTTGAGCTGTGTCACATACACAAGCTGTTTTTCATCTCACGCAAAGAGTTCTTTATCAAGGACTCATTTCACCCCGTTCCTGCTCCAGAAGTAGTACTCTTGATCAAGGTCTAGTACTAGTACTAGAAGTGGATCTAGTACTTTCCAGAAAAGCCTACAGTCTGTCCCGTGTGAAACCAAGTAAATACTGAATTAGTTTAACTTAGTTTTGTTCTGGCACTTACATAACAAGCCAAATTATTTTATGAAACAAAGATAGTTACTTTAACTCAAACGATGGTCTTTTCCAAAACCTCACCACAATCATTTGTTGGCTAAACCAAACCAAGAAATACCAAAAACCTTGTGTCATATGACGAGTGGAAACTGACATGCAATACCTGACACGTCCAAAACTGACCTCGAGCATCATAGGTATGGCGTCTGAAGCGTAGCGAGTCAAAATGTGTCGCAAAAACAGAAAGGGTCATGAAGCAAAGACCACAGTGATGAGCGGCACTTCCTCCTACTGAACCTGAACCTAACACATTGACTGAGAAGCTGTGGGAAAACACTGAATACACTCCAGCAGAATTTGTAGTTCCTCAGCTTTGTGGTTCTTAGACTTTTAAGTTCCTCTATTTCCAGGTTATTTTGATGGAAAAAGGGTCACATTGGTCACAGCTAGATGATGATCTTAAAAATACAAACCAGTAGGATGAAGTCACAGGAAAATGAGTTAAAGTGAGATTGAGTAATATACACCCTTCATCAACCTCTATTGGCAAACAGTTGCAACAACCAGAGACACTTTATTTCCTGTGATACAAATATTCTCACGCCTCAACTAGCAAGATCTCCCAAAGGGCTGGAAAAACACTGACAAAAGCCTGAAATTTATTCACCTGGTGAACCAAATAGTCCCCTTGCAGACATCCAAAGGTCATTTTGTTGCAATAGGGCATCAAATATGATGCTGATTCCTCCTTAAGTTTTATACTCAAAGTTAAAAACATGAATGAATGAAGATTCTGTCTGAAAAGTGACGTTCAGAGTTAAGTTGCTGCCATGCGAGTTCAGAAAAAAGTATATCCAACTGTGTGTGTGTGTGTGTGTGTGTGTGCGCTTGACTGAAAGGCAGGGAAACAGTGAGTAGAACAAAGAAGGACAAAGAGAACGAACAGCAAGAGCGCAGCCGCTGATGTGAAACCAAAGTGGACGAGGCTTTCCAGTAGCTGTTGCTTCACATGTCAGGCTGCGACGCTGCTGATCGCTGACGGGAGCTGATTGGCGAGGGCCATCCCTCTGCGGTTTAATGACCATCCCACAGCGCCCTGTCCCTCGGGGGGGAAAAACACTTTTTAAAGAAGGAGAAAGTGCATGAGCCTTGCTGTCGCTTAAGTTGGCAGCAAATAATCCGTCCACCCTCGTCACCTTCCAGTGCGACCCACTATCCCCCTCCTTCTTCGATCCACCAGCACCGGTTCAAACTGCCCCGGGCGCTCGGAGCAAGATAGCGAAGAAACAATTGCCGTGCTCACAGTTCATCTTGCCGATATTTTTTCCAGCCTGTCATGGAAGTCTTTACACTTTTCCAGTGTTAGAAGAAAACTTGCTGGCACATTGTTGTTTATCTCGTGGCTCAGGAGAAGGTTTGACCTCACATGACCTCACAGGAGGAACTGGAGCTCTGGTGAATTTATCACAGAGTATAACGTGCAGTATGAACGGCTGCATAAACTTTAGCGTTAAATAGACTTACAGTAAGGCTGACATACAAGTATAGCATGGATGTAATTTTGGTCACACATATCACACCTTTTAGTAAGTGTGCACTTTGTTTTAACACCTGTGAACTCTACTTCTAATGATTTTTCTTGCTTGTGATAACCATGATCCTCTTTCTTTGAATAGTTCATTGAGTATGAATTGATCATATTGCTGTTCATTGAGTGTAAGTGTAAGATTATCATCCATTTCATATCATCCGTTTCATTTGTTTGTTTGGCAGCAGGAGAATGAGGAGGACTGATTTTCGGTCAGTTTAACCCAACATTCTTAGTGATCAGTGTTTGGTGCTGATCTAGGTGTTTCATAAAGATTTTTATGTATTTTTTCTCATGATCTGCTGGGCTTAGTCGCATACAAGAAATCAGATTATTGTGTTTTTTTGATCCAGTTTGACATTACACATTTCTAAATATGTTTGGTAGGAATGTCTAGTCTTGGTGGAGGTATGCCCCTTTTGAGGTTTCATCATATTATACTGTATATTATTCTAATAACGTTTTTTTGTGTTGTTTGTTTTGCTGTTAAACTAAAAAAACAGACTATCTTCCATTTTTTGTAGCTTCCATCCCTTCGACATGTTGCTTTAAAATTATTTGCTCTTTATTAGTTGCTTTTAGACTTACTACAGATTCATACCTCAGTTTCCCACCCTCTTAAAGAAACACCTTAATCTTAATTTGTTTGAGAGTTTACTTTGCTGTTCCATATTTAAATATCTCCAATATCTTTGATGCAACGTGATGTTAACGGTGATGAGATATGCACACGATCGGCTCCCCCGGCTTTAGCTGAGTAAGTGAAGAAATCCCTCCTGTTCTCAGGGCTTTAATGGATTTACCTAAGCAGTCACACTTGAGTTCACGCACGGACATACCTCCTCACTCAACTTGACAAGCTTGCCGGTCTGCATTTACTCTGACGACCAGGAGTATCTAACGCATGTGACAAAGTCCTCAGTCTCAGGGCGGCGGTGGGTGGGTGGTTGGGGAGGGTCGGATCTTGTCTGCTCCCCCTCAGCGTCACATCTCTTGACAGCTGCCATTTTCAGTGCCGTGCTTCACCCTCGGAACAAGTCGACCGCCAAGTCCCCATCAACTTGACTTTCTCGCCGCCTTTTGCTGCTCAGGTTTCCAGAGCGCAGACTGGAGACAGCGGAGGCAGTTGCGGTGATGTCGCCAGAAATTAGCGACATGGGCCTTGAGGGCCAGCAGGCCTCCACCAGAGCTGAGAGTGATAGATGGAGAAGACAGAGATTAAACGAAAAACATCCTGAACTTTGTGTGGAGTCAGAAATGAGGCTGAGGTGGAGAGGATGTTCCTCTAATGCTGAATAGACACCGATATGATGGCTGCCACCAAGGCAAAAAAAAAAAAAAAAACTACTACAGAACCGAAACACATACACAGTGTGTGACTTTTGGCAAATAAAAACCTGTTAATACTGGATTGATTGTCATGTACAGCTGTATCATCCTGTATTATACATGTTTACATGGACTTGAAGGTACCACTAAATAAATCTTTGTTAGCTCCAGCTGTTCTGGAGCTTTCTACATTTAGCTTGAAGCATTGCTGTGACTCTAGACGAGAGTAACAAGGTTCTTTCAAAAAGCAAGATGTGTGTATCCCCCTTTGATTCAGATCGTCTCTAGATTTTCATGGGTTCTTCCTTGGCCCATGCTACAATTGATAAATGTGCTGGAAACATGGAGTTTTGAAAGGAAATATCATTTGCCTCTCTGTGTCCATTTCCCAAGGCTCAAAGCCACGCCAAGAACCAAAAGTAATATTAAATAAAATTTGACAGAAAATACCACTGCTGTGACGAACTGACAGTGTTGATTAGAAGAGTTACCACATTTGAGCTAAGATTCACACAAGTGGATCTCTGCTCCATGCCGCTATCAGGAGTACAATCAATCACCTTCCCTCCTTGCCAAGCCTGGGTGAAAGAAAACACATGTTTTTGTTTTGTAGAAGTTATAAATAATCATGCCTGGCCAGGCCATGATTGAACTCAGCCCCTGTGAGGGGAAATCGTTGTGTGGACGACAGAAAACATATCCAACATCGACTAGAAAGTAGCAAAACAAAGAGAAAACACGATGATGAACTTCACCTTCCCTTCGCCCACAGTGTTTTAGTTTAGAGGAGGAGGATGCAAATCGTTTTGTTTGTTCGTCTTTTTGTTTTACTTTGGCTAAAATGGCACAAAACTGTTTTTCCTCTCTGGATTTTTTCCTTATGCTCTCTTTATCTTTAGGAAAAGAAACATATCACATTTCAGTGATAGTTCCTCGGATGCTTCCTCTGACCAACTTTTCCATGGTTGTAGAAAGTATATACTGTATGTCTGCCTGCTAATGATGTTGAGCATTAAAAATATGCATTTTGACAGAAAAAGAAGCATTAACAGTGATTCCAGTTTATGTGTAAAAAACTTCATATTCTGTGCTTTTCAAACAAATACAGGAAGGTGAAAAGAGCAGATTTGAGTTAAAATACAGTATGCCCTGGACCCACATGCAGAGTAAGAAACACATTCAATGATGATACTTAAAATTAAACCTACATGTTGAAAAAAAATCTGTAAATATGTAGCAGCAAAGGCAAAAAAAAGACAAAGAGGGTGATAACGAGGGGCTGATGAGGATGAAAAAGTCACACTGATCGAAAAAAACACACAAAAGCAGGAGGCTTTATGTGACCTTACAAAATAAAACAGATTATGAAATGTCCTGGGAATTTAAAGTTATTGGCTGGGTTTATTACATGAATTGAGTTCAAAAGAGCATTTATGAGAAAGTGAAATCTATTTTCAAAGTCTGATGCTGTCAGGCAGTTAAAGTCGCCTCAGTGTCTTTACATCCATAGAAGCATCAGCTAACAAGCCCAGCCTGGAGTCATGTCCCTGTAATGTACGCTGCATCATCTCCCTTCACATGGGATCCTTTTGAGAACAGCCACAGCACAGCAGACCACTGTGTGAACTTTTAATGCGATTACCGGCCACATAGGATGACATGAGTCCAGGCCACGGCGTCCGTTTTTTCCAAAGCGAACATAAGAGGTTTGGATGGATGGTGGGCAAATATCCCCTGCATATCCCTCCTGGCAATCACTCCGTCCTCCTTCTCTGGTCATCCTCTAATTTCCAAAGGGTCACTTATCTAATCTTAAAGGGCTGTGACAGTAATGAGCGCTGCGGATGTGTGGTCCGAGGCGGCGGGTTTAAATGAGTGCACTTACACTACCAGTAAACTCAGGCCAATCCCAGCAATATTTAGCCGGACGTTGAGCTGCGGTGCCTGAGCCTCAAGTCACGTTAGTTTAACACCAAACGCCACTCAAGTTCAAGGGGGTGGGGAGGTGTGTGTGTGTGTGTGCTCGTATGTGTGTAACGCTCTGTTGGAAGCTTAGACTCGAACCGAGGCCAAACATTTCAATGGGTCGCATTCTTGGCTTGGCGATGAAACATTTGCTGCTTCCCAAAGTCTTTCGCTCCAACTTCCTCGGGCAGTTTCAGTGGATACACCTGAGCGTCGCTTCAGTTTTCTAAACTCAGGGACTTATTCATCCTCGTAGCAATTACAGCAGACTGCTTAATTTGCACATGAAATTAGGAAGCCTCTTGTGCCGCTTATTTGCACCGAACTGTGCGACGGACTCCCTCTCTGCTATTGTAGTCAGCGTCATGTAATTGTTTTAATCTGCTGGGTTTCATTCTAAGCTCTTCTCTTATAAAATCCCCCTCCACACCCTGGTGCCTTTTTTTCTTTCTCTCGCACACTATCTTTCAATCTCTGCACACTTGAGGCCAAGAATATGAGACCAATTAAAACTGGGAGCAGGGTCCTGTACAGCCGTCCTCTCTCCTGGCAGGCGTCCTGGTAACACGTCGCACATTCTTTGCTCCAGAAAGCCTTTGCGCTCTTCGCCTCATCTCCCCCCTACCTCCCACAAAAAAACCCACATAAGACAAACAGGGGGACTGGTGGCTCATGGGTGCGTGCCAGGCTCAGACAGCAACAAAGACAAAGGAGATCACAGTGGGAATTAGGGGATTCCCCAGAGAGCGTTAAGGGGAGGACGATGGTGGTTATGAGGTAAATCTGCTGTGAAATCTCCCCCATGTAGAAAGTGTGCAGGACAACGCCGTCTGCTTAGCCCTGACGTGACAAAGAATGAGGTCGACGAACCCCGGGTGCGTGACCCCCCGAGTAAGTCCAGCAGAATGAGGTGCCGGGGGCGGCACAGGGCTTCGTTAAAACCAGGGGTCACTCATTAAGGGCAGGATCCTTCCCTCGGCTTAAACGTCTTGAAGGAGAGGAGAGGGGAGCTTCAAAGCGATTATGGTCAGACATGGTTATCCATGTCAACCAGGGTCAGAAGTCAAAGGATCCCTGGTGACTGCCGGCATGTCCTGGGATGGTGCCTTTCCCCCCGTCTCTTCAGCATCACAGGAAGTCCAGAGGGATTTATTTTCTTATTAATTAATGCCACCACTCAAGTCCTGCAAGCCATATGGTACTAAAACAATTTGTAAGAGAGAAGTTTTTATTCCAACTCTCACTGTGGACATTTAGGACTCCTACTCCAGAGATATATGGGACAAAACTAATTTTAAAATTAAATTACTGATGTTTACACAAAGCTACATCATTTTGAGGTGCTGTGAGGATTATTGGGGCAAAATGTACTGTGGATAATAAGGAAATAATAAATATTTGATCCTACATTCATCCTGCTGACAAATGAGACACCTGGACTAAAACTAATGAACATATTTCCTGATCTTTTAGTTTGGCATCTATTCAATTTTTCCAGCAGCTTCAAAATCAGCAAACATATTATTTTATTTTTATCGATTTTTATCGAACTGTAGATGAATTCCTGCATGAGTTCCTGCTACGTCCGGAGCCAGAATGGCAATGTGTCGAAAACGTGTCACTTTCCATCGCAGCTGCATCTGTGCTGCACGACTTTTTCACTTGCTGCTTCTGATGGAGTCCATGAAGAAGGTCCTCCTCCTCCTCCTCCTCTTCCTCTTCCTCCTCATTGAGGCCTCTCTCATGTCGCTGTCAAAATGTTTTTGGAATTTTCCTTTTTGATTATTTCTCACTGGCAGACAAGATCCCCCCCAGAAAAACCTTCCCGTCCTGAATGTCTTCTTAGTCTGCTTGACTTTTTCATTTGTTTGTACTTTTCTTCAGTTTCTAAGTCTGTCAGCCCTGTACCCCTGCTGAATTCTCACTCTCTGTTCTGTCTCTGTGTGTTTTTGTCTCTTTGAGGTCAAACTCTGATGTGCTTATGGAGCGCAGAGCTCGCCCTGTGCAGGGAGTCTGAGAGGGGCAACCACACACCCCCAAACACACACTACCAATGCCCTCCACTAAGCAGCTGTGTCCCTCTATTTGCTTTAAAGGAAGCCCCCCCTACACACACACACACACACACACACACACACACACACACTCACACAGACCCTGAGACAGTGTGTTTTTTCTGCTGCAGGCTTTGATTTGCTGTTTAGTGCAGCGCTCCTGCAGCCGGCCTGGGCCACCGCAGGTTCTGAGGGGTGGCGATGGGGGATGCTGGTGCTGGTTGTGCCGACAGCCTCTCCTCTAGACGCTCCACATCATTTGTCATCTTCATCTCAAGTTTTTTTTCTCTCTCTCTCTGCCACACCCCCTGCCAGCAAAAACATTTTCAAACAGAAGTTTAGCATTAAAATTGGTGACACAAGCTTCACGCACACAGCACTAGTGTGATGTAGGGACTTCATGTATTATCCTACAAACTTCATGTGGACAGAGTAATGATATTCACTGATGAAATGTTTGCCTGTGATTGTTTCCTCTGCTGCCTCCAATCATCACTACAGGAGAAGGAGTTCAAAATAATGTACAATTTAAAGCTTACCCTATCTGTAGTGTATAAGCAGTGCTGGGGCAAAATATTTTAATAGAGATTAATAAATTAATAAATTAAATAATAATATTAAATAATTCAAAATGATTAAGAAATTATTTTCTAATATTTCTGAGAGAAACTGCAACTGAAAAAAAATTGAACATTTAATACTTTCAAATCAAACATTGATTTATCTTTATTTATTTTTAACTGTACACCAGAATACCTCAGATTCTTGTCTGGCATTTTGAGCATTCTTAAAATATCTGTGTACAAAACACAAAATATAAAGGAACTCACTTTCCACTTCTCGCAGATTAAACCTCAACATTGTCTGAAGATATCTGAATGTGCCACCATTAAAGACCAGAGGATAAATACCACTTACCTCACAGCTTTCTGTTTGCAAATTAATATTGTAGAAAAATGCTGTCATTATTTTAAGTTGAGCTTTCACTGATTCTGTCATTATAACACTCACTGGACACCTATGGCCATTTGTGGTCGTACCAACAATTGGAAATAAGATCTTTTCACGCCACATTTTCCTTTATTTATATAAATTTACATTCACGTCACTTCTGACATGTTGGTGATTTACAAACTTTTTAAATTGGGGAATCTGGTCTGTTTGAATTATCCCAGCTATGTGAGACAATGAGAGCAGAGCCAAGTGGAGCGTTTGAAGAGTTTGGAGAATGTCGTTCTGCCTAGAGAGAGGCAGACATGCAGAAACTCTTCCCAAAAGTGTGTTTTTGTGTGTTGGGTTGTGTAAGGGAGGACGCCCTGAGGGCAGAGGAACCTGGAACATTAAGCCTTGCCATGGCGGCTCAGCGCAGCCCTGAGCCTTGAGCGGCTCTGGCAGCTTGCCTGGGGGGTGGAGGGGCCAGCGGGGGTGGCTCAGGTTTGGAACAAGGCCCCTCAGCTCTTCGCCCCTCTGGGACTCACAACCCCAGTCCCTGTCCGGGACTGTCACATGCACCACAGAAGGGAAAGTTGGCCTGTGACTGAATCAGTCCAGAGCAGAGAGCGGCAAGAATTAAAACATTTTCTGGAGGATGAATGTGAATGAGCAGGTCGTGTTCGGCAGCTGGACAGTCTTTCTGATGAAAATGTCTCATCGGTCCAAAACGTCTGAAAATAATCACGATGAGGGCGGACAGCAGGTTGACCTTGGCGTCAGCAATCAAAAGAAGTTAGGTCAGTGCTTCAAGGTTAATATGAACTGGATTTGCGTGTGGGACATATTCCACTACTGAATCAGCAGAAATCATTGAAAAAATACTGACTTTGAACAGGAGAGGCAGATCTGATGTCCATCTTTGCCAATTTCCAGATCAATTATTTCATCTGAACTGCGTGTTCGACAAGCATTCATGTCTCAGTCATCTTTAAAGTGTACTTATGGTTGTCTGTAGTCCAGATCTGATTTTTCAGTCATTTGGAAGGTTGATCATGATAGCCTGTAGTCCCTTATTTACTTGAAGCGAACCACTGAACCCCATTTTTGACTGTGCGTCTGTGTTTTGGGCTAATTGGTGCGATCCAAGGCAGTTTTCCCAAATAGTCCAGAACATGTGTCTAGGGTACGTTCACACCTAAAGGTCCAGACGCTGAATCAAACAATACATTAAATATGTCAGTCCAGTCACCCAAGCTGGAAGAGCAAATGAGTTTTTATGGTGAACTGAACCACTCCAGAGTTTACCTGACAGCTGTCATGAACCAGAGAGTGTTTTTTTTCGATTTACAATGGAAATCATCTTTCACACTGAACAAGCTTAAGCTTAAACAAGTTTAACAGTTCTCCGAACTTGGGTGTCATCCAAAGAATCTGTTTTTGGTCTCACCCTGATGGACGGGAAAGTGAACCTGTTCCATACATGGCAGCCAGCAAGAAGATACGGCATACTTTAAAGTATTACAACACAAATAGTCAAAATTTGTTTAAATGAACTAATATTCATAGCAGAGATCTGTATGTTTTCAGAATGGAATATAGACATACAACAATCACTTACCCTCTCAAACAGTTGATCCTGGTGTAGATTCAAGTATTTGGACAAAGTGTGAAAACTGTACGGACTCAAGACCATTGTTCTGGACCCCACCAAGGTGTGACAGCAGCTTTCACACTTGAACGATTGCATCAAATTCTCAGGACGCATTGCCTTGGGTTCAGTCTGCCCAAGTGTGAAAACGCCCTTAGAGAGCCATCACACACCTACACTTTATTTTCTTGGAAGAGTTGACTTTGTTACATTTGTGTATTTGATTTGTTCATGTTCTCACAAGATGACTAGAGATTGACAACAAAGTCATTTAGGTGGCATCGACACGACAGCGTAACACTGTGAATCCAACAAACTTTAATTCCAATTCTGCCTTGTGTCCAGAGGGCTCCAACATTGTCGGTGACCCAAAATGGTATTTTCTGACAATGGGATCCAGAGTGAGAAGATCTGATCTGATCAAGATCTGATCTGTCGTGTGGATGGAGCCTTTGAGACCAATAAAAGTTTGTTTCACAAGGTCAGATTGTGGCCACTCAGCCATTGGCTGATGTTGGCCTGAGACGCTACAAGAGCCACAGACTTTGAACTGCAACCAACTGTAGCTCTTTAGGGAATGTTTCTGACTTATCCACAACCTGAGGTACCAATGCAAGACCTTTCACGGGCTAGATAGCTTATTAGCTTCAACTGTAACACATTTAAAATACAGTCCAAAACACACCAGTAAATGTCAGAATTTGTCAGGTGGAAACCTGAAAAGTCCATTCCATTTCATTTAGTCATTACCACCAGTGATATTTAGTCAAGGTTCGTCCATCCGTCCCCCCACTAACAGACCCACCTTACCTATGAAAGAACTTGGTGTCAACCCTTCACTTCTTTCTCCTGTCTGAGCTTTTTTTCTTTTCTTTTTTAACTCCATGACTTTTGAGGCATCCTGCCATCTCCTCCTCCACGAAGTTGCTGTCTGTCTGTTGCTGTGCAGCCTGTTTGACGAAGCAGGTGGACTGAACCATTTTATGTAAACAGAGGGGGGAGTTGAGAAATGTTTCCACAACAAATAAACTTAGTGTTACTACTTTTACTACTACTACTAAAACCTCTTTGTTTTAGATTTTAGATTTTACTGCCTTTATGGGAGCTCAGACCCCTCCTTGTGGGAGCTCAGCTCCCACTGGCTCCCACGTAATTCAAATGATGTATTATTATTATTTGTCCTTATTGTTTGCTATTGTTTCCAATGCTGCATGATATTGTAATTAGTGGCCGCCCAATCAATTCAAGCTGGCATCAGCAGCGTGCGTTGTTTTACGCCAAATTGAAATGAAGATGAAACCCCCGCCCATTCGGCTCAAGGTGGCACTACTATCAGCAGGAGGACTGGGCGTGGATATTTCTGCCAGAAAACACTTTGGTGTTTTCAGTTTTGGGTTTCCACCACTGCTCGTCCTTTTTACAAATCGGTTCAATGCAACCATTCAAATACAAAGAGAGCTTGTTTCCTCATGTGTGAAAATTACAGACATCTGTCCCACTTTCTTTATCCATCATGCCTATTTTTTCACTGGTGGGGTGAAACACATGACACCTCCAGCTGACAGCCGTGCACACCATAAAGAGTATTTTGCTAACTCGAACAAACCTGAACATCGGTAATAATCGTTACTTGATCTGAACACAGCCAGTTCCTCTTTGTCTCTCTCCCTCCCTCTTTCTTCCCCTCTGTCTTTTCTCTCTCTCTCTCTCTTCTCTTTGTAGTTAGAGCACCAGAAGCTGTGGAGAGAAGAGTCCAACCCAGCCAACAAAGCTATTGAAGCATTACTCGCCTCCCTCTCTCTCTCCCTCTCTCTCTCTCTCCATCCATCTCTCTGCCTCTCTCTCTCCCTCTGTTCAGGCCTTGCTGTGTTTTTGGCAGTTACTACTGACCATCATGAACGTCATTGCCAATTTTTGTGAAAACTGGCACATATGGCAGCTGAAGTGCCATATGCCATACAGAATATTTTTTGGCCGTTTCCCCCATTTGTATAATCGCTGGATCCGGTATAAAAGTGGCTCATTATTAATTCATTCCTTCCCAGTTTTTTTTCCTTTCAGTTCCCCTCTGTGTTTTTTTTTTCTCAATTTCCTTCATTTTTTTCCCAGATCCTTTTGATGTCCAAGAGGACAAGAGCAATAAGTTAATTTAACGTGCAGCGTGGGGATTAAAGCGTCGGGTTAATTCAAAGCTAAATGTGGGGATTACTGCCAGTGCAGAAGTCCTTCTTCATGCGTCAATGTTTGTTTTTATTCTGCCCTATACTATAGCTTAGATTAGGGTTTAAATGCTTTTCATCAGAGCTAAATTGGTTCATTGTAACAACAAACTCTTGTGACATTTGATGGCTGGAATGAAAAGAAAGAACTTTGGAAGTCGGTTGAGCCAAAGTGCAGCTTTTGTTAAAGGACAGGCTAAGTGTTCATTCATATTTCTTTTATTGTCAACAAAGCCATGAAAAGGCTCAAACCAACAATGTGTTGCAGGGATGACATGTTTTAGGATGTTGGCACTAGTGCCCTTGACTCAAAGCCGATGGGACTTTTCCATTAGTTTCTGGATCATTGCAGGAAATAAGCTCTGCTACAAACAAATGTTCATGACACTTCTGCGTTTTGTTCAACGAGATCACCACCGACTTGTTAGCAATTGCTTTTTTTTGAAAAGTCTAAGAGTGTATTCACACCTGCCTTGTTTAGTTTGATTAAAATGAACTTAATTTGTTTCCTCCCTTGGTTCAGACCTTTTTGGCTGGTGTGAACACAATCACTCGAACTCCGGTGTGGACCGAGACCCAGCTGAGGAGGTGGTTCCTATCGAACCTTGGTGCAGTTTGTTTCAGGTGTGAAAGCAGCCCGACCTCAATCCAACCCAGTTGCAAAACTCCACCTTTTTAAATTTGACAGGCTCCTCTAGTTTTTGCGCATTAAAATAATTTGATCTTGCATCTCCAAATAGCCTACCTGCTCAGTCTTCTGTACAGTAGACCTGTTGTTACTGTAGCATGTTGGACACACATGAGAGATCTCCTTCTCGGCCGTTTTGCTGCACATCTTCGTCGTTGCAAAGTTAAGAGCATGATATCGTAAAACTCCCGTTGCATCACTGTATAAACCATATTGCTATGAGGATAACAAGAACAGTACGCAAAGTCTCCATTGTTTACGTCGGCCTACTTTCACCTTTGGGTTTCCTGCTTTACCCCACCCACACGTTTACCATCCAATAGTTGAACGACCTTAGCACATGTGTTAATTCTGGTCCTGTTGCAACTAATCAGTGTGAAAGCGAACCGCACTAAAAAAAAAGAAAAAAAAAAACATCCAAACCAAAGCAAGTGAACTAACGGACCGTCCTGGTGTGAATACGCCCTAAATTTACGAGCGGGGTATTTATTGACATTTCATGCCGGAAACTCTTAAGCTTGTGTTAACCAGAGACCTTATTTCAGTCATCAAAATAAAACCCATTCAAAAAAATCCACAGACTTTGATATGCTGGGAGCGGAAATGCAAGAATGCAAAGCTCATTTCTGACTTTTAGGACTATTTCCTGCAGTACTCTGTGGGCCCACACAACCTTGTATCTGGCTTTCTGCTCAGGTCACTGTAGGTTTTAGCAATAAACAGGAGCAAATATTGCATTTCTTGGGAACTATTAAACACTCTCTGGGTCCTCTGGTGAGTATTTGTGGCAGCAGGACTGTGAATGTGGGACTGGGTCAAAATGAAATTCAGTGTGTGTTTTCATGGTGATGAAGGAACATGTCGCCCAGTGCAACAGTGGGGCTAACTGATGTGTTTTTAATTGTTATTTGGACATGAATGGAGCTCTGTGGCACAGAGGAAGAACATGTAAAGCTCTTCCTCCTTTCATGGGATTTGCTGATGAAAAGAAAATTACAGTCTCCATTTAAACTATCAGTCACTCACTTTAAAACCCACCGTGTCAGACATGTTGACCTGCCGGTCAAACAACACAGGCAGTACTTTAATGCCATTCTTTTTGAGAGCTATAATTATTTTTGCTTCTTGGTCTGACTCTTACTTAACTACCCAGTACTTCTTGTTTATTCCTCATGAGCCAAAAAAAAAATCATCACAGCACTTCCTGTGTGACAGAGGAGGATTTAATTTTCAGAGCTCTCCTGAACCGGCTGAAGGTTGAGTCACTGTTGTGTTATATCATTGACATTTATTTTTTTTATAAGCATAAATCAATGAGCCAAAGCTCTTGGACACCCAGAGGCCTTTTTCCATGAGCAGCGTTTACATTCCTCTTCCACCATCACAGGAATTATCTCTTCTTGTATGCATCGTTCTTTGACACACACTCAAACATCCCACACTTCCTCTCTGCTTTTTTTGCCTCTCTCTCTTTCTCTTTCTCTTCCCTCTCCTCTTCTGCCCTCCATTGGAAAGAGACTGGAAGGTCTCCACTGACTCAGTGCTGTCTCAGTGTTGCTGCTGATCATCCGTCATCATGTCAGTGGATCCTCTTTTCTTTTTCTGTAGCTCTTCTTCATAGCATCTCGGCCATGAGTCAGGGTCATCCTGGACGATCAGAGGATGCAGGCACTGTGGACAAAATCATTCCTTTGAAACAATAGTTTGCAATTGGTTCACGACCTCTTTGGTTTCTGTCCCGTCACCATTTCAGAGACAGTAAGAGGTGAAGCTTTGGTCCACAGAAAGGCAAAAAAGACAAAATGGACACTTTTTATGTTGATAATCATCTTGCAGCCTCTCACATGGTAAGGTCTTCTGACCTTAGTGGTTGGGAAACACCGGATCTCTACTATCTCTACTATCACAGAAATGGTTTCATTCACAAATGTCATCATAATTCCAAGATAGGGTATCAAATGCAACACAAAAGTGAACAATAAAATCTATTGCATGTCTGAGAGGGATCCTTCCTCTGTTGCTCTTCCTGAGATTTCTTATTTTTCCCTGTTAAAAAAATTTTTTTTGGGGAGTTTTTCCATAGTTGATGTGAAGTTTGGTTCTAAAGGACAAAGGGAGTCATATTCTGTACAGATTGTAGAGCCCTCTGAGGTTAATTTCTAATTTGTGACATTGGCCTATCGCTCTCTCTCTCTCTATATATATATATATATATATATATATATGTGTATATATATGTGTATATATATGTGTGTGTATATATACACACACATATATATACACATATATATTTGTTGTTTTCTTTCAAAGGCTATTTTTTAGATATTGCTTATTGTTTGTAATTCAGTAGATCTGTTGAGTGATTTATTTTCTCAGTTATGTTCGAGAGAAAATGATTGTATAGAGCTTTGAATTGGTCCTCAGTATTGTGTCTTCATGGTTTTCTTATGTATTCAGTCATATTATATGTATGACCTTCAGTGCATAAATCTGACAATTTAAGCTAATAAATGCAGATAAATTGGCATCACATAAATATTACACACCAGCTGGGAAGTATTATATTTTATACCTTGACGATCATAAAAGTAATAGAATATTTAAAAAATGAAATTGGAAAAACAAACATTTGACAGATTTTCATAAAATACACCATTATTTATCCTGTTTTCTATATTTCCTACTTTATTACAGGTAGTTAGTTATCACTGATGCAAACAATCAGTCCATAACAAAAAGGATGAATGCATCAAAATTGAAGCTCATCCCAGTTTTTGTGTCATAACGTGTAAAAACACCTCCTTTATATTCCACAGCACATCTTACACCATCCAACTCCAACCGCCCATAGAGAATAAATAACAAAACATAGTTATCCAAGTTGAGTGTTATGAGTGGCATGGCTACGCTTTAGACAGCGTCTTTACATGCATGAAGCACCTCAACAATAGCAGGTCAGGAAGATCTTTGCCACTGGAGCCAGCAACGTTATCAGGTAGAAAACACAGTGTGAAACTACAGAGGAACAAAGTGCCCCATGTTGCTTTTATTTTATTTATGACTGTGTGTTGGACTATTAAAATAAAACATATTCTGCTCCACGGATCAAAGTGGAAGGAGATTTATTTAACAGCTTTGTTGGGACCAATCACTGTCAACATGTCCACGGCTGAGGGCTTTGACATCTGGGCGAATGACTGTGTTTTTCCTCTGATGTGTTTACCCATCGAAGATCAATGCATGAGTGTCCCGAGCTGCGCAAAAAACACGCCTAATATTTGATGAGACGTGGTGACAGGAAGACAATACGTCCGGGAGGCGCAGTGTCTGTCTAATGAAATCCATTTGCAAAAGCTTCTGTTGTCATTCTCATGATATGTTGAATAGCACATCATTTTGCATCACAAGGAGAAGATTAAAGAACAGAAAGTTTAGTTGAGAAGTTGTTGTTGTGAGAAAATATTCAGAAGTCCTGTTGATCCATGATAAAAATATGATCCTGTCAGGAACAAGATGCTGAATTAATGATGGCGTGTGGGTATCAACATGCTCCTCTCATACTGTAGTATTTACTCAAACAGGTAACTGAACCTGATAGGGAAGTGTCAACAACTGTTCATGATGTCACTGTTCATTTTTTGAGGTTTCATGCTAACTGTACTGGGTGGACCTCTTCTTTCCATTTCCATATTTTGTTCCCAGTGATGATTAACTCTTTGAGTGCCAGCTGTTTTGTAAAACTGAACGTGCCTTGTGCCAGAGTTTTTGGCCATTTTGAATCATCTTTCATGATGCCCGCAATATTTTTGTACTATGTCTCTGAAAAGACAGAATAGCCCAAATGAAAGAAGAGACTCTCTATTTCATCATGAAAAAAAGTGTTTGTTTTTACCTTGTTCCATTCTTGTTTTATCTGGAGGAGAGTAGAAGACTCTTTCACCAAAACCACCATTTTTTTGTCCAGATTTCGTTTGTTTTGCTCTCTAATCATGATCGTCTCCACTTCATACCGTCTCTTTATGTTCCGACTACATCTCCCAGAAGCCCCAGTATTACTCACAGGCTGCGGGAGCACAACCTTTTGTGCCAGCTGCCGAAAAACCACTTTGACATATGTCAATGGCACTCAAACGCTGGATATTAAATGACGTATAAATACGTCAATGGCACTCAAAGAGTTAATTTAAATTGAGTTGTTGTTTCTGTTTTTCCACTTTTGTAGAGCTCACCCATGTGGCACCATAGACCACGCATCACCATCACCAGATATTAGACAGTTTATTAAATCCTGGCCTCCTGACAAGCTTACAGTAGAAGTAAGCTTGACAGTAGTAAACAGCACCTAATATGAAAACAGCTAACATGGAGCTAATGCTAACACTGGACTGGTTCATATCTGTGTTCATCTTAACCACCCTTGTCGCCATTTTCCCGGCATTTTTTCGATTGCTAATTTGTGTTTTTAGCACAGGACGGCCATGTTTGAGCTCTTGATCCTGCCTACAGCTCTCTCATAGGCTTATTTGTTGTTCTTCATGTTAGCATGCTAAAATATTAAAAGGCCTCTGACACACAAATATCCTAACCAATAATGCTAATGTTTTCCCTAAATGTCAGTCAGCTAAAATGCTAAAGGCTAAATATCCACTTATCAGTACCCAGCAATTCCTAATATGCATGTTAGCATTACCTGACCATTACCATCCAGCTAAAATGAGGACTAAGGACAGGCTACATAAATGTGGATGAGCGCACCGCCAACACTAAGACCGACTGTGTAGAGCTGAGCCTTAAACGCTGAGTCTGATCTCCTAAAATGACATCCATGAAGACAATAAACCCTTTGATTTAGATAAGTATCAACAATTTGTCTTTGCTTTAATTATTTACTTATTAATCTAATTTTCATAAGGAAATGTTTCACACCTAAGATACCACTCTTTTTTTCTGCTCAGCTCTCAGTCCCTCTCAGTGTTGTTTCTCATCTTTCTCTGAATAAATTAAATATACCACACTTATGAAATATGAGCACGCTGAGCTGCCGGACTGAAGGGAGCAAACAATACAGCTGTCAAAAGATCTGGATGACATGCAGGCATGCTGCTCACTCCCTGAACAGTGAATTTCTCTTTACACACACACACACTCCCTCTCAGCAACATCACACACTACGCCTCTCTCTGTGAACACACACACTTTCACAAACATCTTTCCTCTCATTTCCTACATTTTTAACATGCAAGATATTCAAAGTGATAAACTAGAGCAGCTTGTGTTTTATTCTCTTCTTTCTCAAGATTTACGTGCAGAAACTTTAATATAAAAAGATCACAGAATCGCTGAAGTTACTGGAATGAAATTAAAGAGGATACATCAGAAAAACTGATTTTTACTGTAATTTATTATATTTTTTCTGTTTCACACTTATGAGTGTTTCTCTTTGCATGGATATTAATTTCTGGGAAAATCAGGCCTTTAGAATTCCTTTAAAGATGCAAAAAAATACTCAAAATAGGAAAACTAAAAACAAAATATCATTCATTTTAACAATTTTTGCTGGCAAAAAAAAAATTACTCCTGTGACTCCACTGATTTTGACACATACATTTCTTTAACAACACAAATTATTTCACCACACAGGACTGAAAACCCTGAAGTAACAGTGAGAGTGAGGCCAGAACCCAGCTTGACGACTTTATTTTATCACTCACATGGGTTTCTGGTAGAGGTGTGTCTCTGTGAATTTATTCCTTCTGAAAAATATTATCGCAGTTCACGACAGGAAGCTACTGCATCTGCAAACTGTCCTCTCTTTATATCACAACAAAAGAAGAAGGCAAGGAATTTTCAAGGAGATCTCTGACTGAATCTGAATCAAAAAATAATTCACACATTATTTTAAGCTTTTCATTTTTGTCTTTTGGGACTAACAGTCATGAAAGAAACAGATCAGTGTTTAATTTGAATAGCTCACAACGCTTTCTTTCATGTCTTCCCTGCTGAAGCAACAGGTCAATATCTGCATCTGTTTTAATGTTTCAGTGACCTTTGACCTCCCTGGCCATGTATTTCACCACAAGTGGTCAACAGGTGTCTTTTCAAGCACACAATTAAAGTCAGAACTGCTCTTTGTTCTGCCAGAGCTTAAGAGTTTTTCTTAAAAAATGTCTGATGTGCCTCTAAATTGCAGAATTTGTCAGAAATGCATTTACAGTAGTAGTGAAATATTGTGACAGATTATTTGTTTTGCAGCTGAGCCTACACCTGATGGTATGTTTAACACAAAAAGATACCTTGACAAGTGGAGTTTTGGTCAATATAACAGTTGATAAACATAATTAGGACTATTATTCATCTTTTATTTATTCTATGTGTGTTTTTGTTTGCCTCACAATTCATTTGTCAAAACTGAATTTTACACTTTTCCTATAAGCAGCTCAAAGTGCACTGTGATTGTTTTTGTTCCGTAAAAAGGCCTTGAGGTGATGTGTAGGGGTTGTAGTTATTATTTACAAAAAATATAGACACCAAAAAGGGTTTTTTTTTATTTTTATCTTTGTATTGTTACTTGAAAAAAAATGTGGTCAGCTATCAAATCCATTATGGAACATTTATTCATTCCAGTTTAAGTTTAATGTTAGAGATTGCTTGCAAACATATCTCCTCTCTTAAAATGTGTAAATATGTGCAAATGGATACATAAAAATCCATTTAAATCACACATTTGAAAAAGCACAGATTTAACTAGCATTTTTTTATTTCTTTGTATATTTTTTTGAAGTCTGAAGCAGAAATTATTTCTAATTGTGAAGAAGTAAAGAAAATCCCCCCAGCATCAGCAGTGCTGGTCTGCACCTCACCTGAGGCTTCCCCTTATCCATCAAAATGTGAGCCTTCACTCAATGCAAATTATACACTGGCGCCCCCTAAATGAGTCTGAACACAGTACAGACACCACCACCAGCAGCAGCAGCAGCAGCAGCTGAGGTCTGCGCTCAGACTACCGGGGCTGCGTCGCTGCTCTGACCGCCTCTCGACACCCTGGAGTCAGCGTGGGGAACCACTGTGCCCCCTGTGTCTGGAGAGCACCTCACAGCCACAAAAGTCTGTTTAATTAGCACACATTAAAATACAGACAGAGTGTCACTCTAACATATATTTGCTCCTGTTGTTGCCTTTATACAATAATAATAATAATAATAATAATAATAATAATAATAATAATAATAATAAAATGAAACAGAAAATATTTAATTTGACGGTCATGCAACTGAAAAAGCACTTTAATTTTTCATTTTTTTCCCTCTCTCCATTCACTTCCTAAATGCCACTTTTATTCCAACACAACAACCAGCAACTATTGTGAATAGAATTACAATAATAAAGGGAGGGTGGTTGGGGTCTTTATCCCTCTGCTCTTCCATAAATCGCATCAGGTGACAGTCGGTCAGTGAAGAGTTAAAGGGAGGAGACGGAGAGTGACACGCCTCATTGGGTAGATTATGTGCCGCAAACAAAAAGTGTGTGTCGGTGTTGCCAGTCAGCCAGAGCACCGGGCCCCATCTGCACGCCTCTCTCTCTCTCTAGCTCTCCCTCTCTCTCTCTCTCTCTCTCTCCCCCTTTATCCGTGCAGCTCTCTCTACCCCTCCCGTCCACTTCCAGTGTCAGCTAGTCTCTGCAGCAGCACTGTCACTTTCACCGCACCGGGGGGGAAATGTACTGACACTATAAGGGACCAGACCGGGAGCGCATCACCATCTCCATCACCTCCATCGTCAACCCGTCACCGCAGCTTGTTTTCGGGGCTTTTTTTTCTCTCCGGAAGGTGCGGAAAACCTGTTTTTTTTTTGTTTTTGTTTTTTTGTTTTTTCGCTCGGCAGCATCTCCAGCTTTTCGTTTGTGGATTATTGGTTCCTCTTCGTCGACGGACAGGTAGGGTTTGTGAAATGCAAAGCGCTGAATGTGTGGAGAGTTTCATAGAGAGAGGACATAGATGTTTCTGTGGGGAGGGCTGGTTTTGTTTTTGCGTTTTTGCGCACTTGCAGCCACTGCAACCACTTAAAGAGGTACAAAAAAACGCAGATGTTGTAGCGACGCGGAAAAAAAAAGCACCACGCAATTCAGTCACAGCGCTGATTTAGGACGGTTTTCAGCCTGGCACGGCTTTAGCAGATGGGTGAACAACCCCCCCTCCTCCTCCATCCCATCCCATCACCCGCTACCCCACCCCGCAGCCGGTTTCAATGGTAAAGGTGGCTCCTGGATGCGCAAAGAGTCGCGCTCTTTATCTCTTTCTTCATATTTGAGCCTGACCGCGATACATATCACTGTCTAATAGTTACTGAGGTCTTATTCCTACGCTTCCTCTGAACATTAAGATGTTTTGCGTGGTGTTGGAAATATTTTTCGATGCTCAGACCCACTTTGGAAAGCCTCTCCACTGCACCGTGCGCAAAATGTTCTACAGAGAACCTCTCTGTTGCTGCTGAGCCTTTTAGGAGGACATGAAAAGCTCCAAATCAGCTGGGTTAACGGGACACGTTAATTCAGAACTATCCCCAGTTATTTCAGCACATTTACTCATCTTTTTAGTCTATATTTATTTTATAAAGAGCCACGTTTTATTTCTGCGCGTCCAGTCCGTCATTGGGGATGGACAGAGTGCAATTAATAATGTCAGCCTATATTTATTTATGAATTGAATCGCTTTGGTGCGTAAATGTCAGGTTGTTTCCAGATTTGACATAACTAACTTTTCGTCCAACAAGGAAATATATTTTATTGAATTTATTTTATATCACATAAGCTGTGCCACGCGCGGAAGTTGTTTGGAGTGGTTGGCAGTGATTTATCACGTGTTATAAACTGTTAATAGGAGAATGAAACATCGAAATAAATCACGCAGTGACCATAACAACTCATAGAACTCGAGCACCATTATAAAGCGCTGTGAATTATTATTTTGGTAATGGTGAGAAATACTTAGCGGAATAATGATCACATTACAGACCAGAATATGATTGTTTCAAAAATTCGGGGATGATATTTTTGAAGAATGTGTTTGTCTGATAGCGTTGAAATCAATTAATAGAATTTATTCCTCCTTATTGTTTTTTTATTATTATTATTTTTTACTGCTGAACAGGCGCGTATCAGGTGCAGGTCTTCAGCGCTCTGCTCTGGTTTACGGTAGAAGGAGGAGAGCTTAAACACACATTCAGAGGTTAGAAAAGGCAGAAAAGAAATAATTAACTGGTCGTGCTGCTTTAATTACAGTCTCAGAGGGGAACGTGGCGGATTATGGTAATGAGGCGGCATACGCTGCAGCTTGTAGGAGGGAGAGAAAGGTTGGCTGACATGAAATCACTGACTTTGACAGTCCACTTGAAACCCATTGGACATGCTCTCTCCATTGGACACGCACGGACCCCAGCAGCTCCCACTGAGAGGGGTTTTAAAAAATATATCTTTTCTCTCGTTAGGATTAGATATCCTGGTGCGATTTTATAATAAAATTAAGCAATTGTAGCCCAGGAGACACAATTCACTTTTGAATTATGTAATATATATATATATATATATATATATATATATATATATATATATATATATATATATCTTCGTTTTGAATTCCACTCATTAAATTACAGCTCACCAGAATAGGGTAAAATGATCAATGCTAATATAAATAATTAAATATTAATACTTTTTATAAAGCTAATATAATAATAATAATAATAATAATAATAATAATATAATTATTATAGTTGTTATTATTGAGACAATTTGTCCAATTCTATCCTAGGTGACTGTTTATCTAAAGCATTTTTAAAATATTTTAATCAAATATGTGGTATAATCCCATTTTTTTTTTTTATTACAACAGAAATAACATCAACATCAGTAATAATCAAATAATAATTTTATTGTGATTTGTAGATTTATTATTATGTTTGCGGTGTTATGATTTTGGCTATTTTTTTTCTCGTTCTTACTGTAATAATAAAAGTATAATATTAAGACCCGCTTCATCGGGATGCTGAATGTGAGGTCATCATGGACTTATTACGGGGGATTGAATTAATTAGAAAGCCTGGCCAAAAAAAAAAAAGGAAAGAAACAAAAAGAGAGAAACGGGCCCCAAATGACGCCCTTGACAGCTGGTTTATCCAATCTGTCCAGGAAGAGATTTATTTCCTGTCGGCGGGGACAGAGCAGCTATTTAAAGTGAAATCAAGGGGGGACAAAATGCATAAAGTCTTACTGATTTTCATGCAGCAGGAGCGTTTCGCTGATCTCTGGTGCCTCTTGTCTCCGCAGTGTGAAATGGAGGAGTCCAGCTCTCAGAAGTTGGTGTGGGATGGGGACGCCAAAGCGGTCCAGCAGTGTCTGACGGACATTTTCACGAGCGTCTACACGACGTGCGACATCCCAGAAAACGCCATTTTCGGGCCTTGTGTGTTGAGCCACACGTCCCTGTATGACAGCATCGCCTTCATCGCTCTGAAATCCACCGACAAACGCACAGCACCTTATATCTTCAGGGTGAGTATATGCGGTTTTTTAATTGCTAACATCAACAGGACTGCCAAACTACTTTTTATTTATGTTTTCTTGTTTACAAATTTACTGTAGCAAGAAGCTGAAAATGAAAATATCCCCATGCCAAGCCTAAAAAAACATTTACTACAACACAATCCCCCCTAAACAAGTCAAACCTTTAAAATTAAAATCATTTTTCATTATTTCTACAATAACCTTCCAATGCATTTGAGATTATTTTCTTCAAGTGAAAAGCTATTTGTTTAATAAAATCTTAAAATTGTTAATAGTAATTATCAGTAATTAATATGAATGAATTGTGTCACACTGTCTTGCTTCAAGATGTGGGGAATTTGTTTATAGAAAAAATGGGTTAGGGGTATTTGCAGTGTTATAATTTGTTTTAAGATTTTAAGGTGATGAAAATGAATTTGAGTTGTTGCTCTGAACTAATGACTCTGCGGTTTTGGTTCAGGTGGACACCTCAGCAGCCAACAGCACCTCAGAGGGCTTGATGTGGCTGCGGCTGGTCCAGTCGGCCCGGGATAAAGAGGAGCAGAACCTGGAGGCCTATGTGAAGAACGGCCAGCTCCTGTACCGCTCCCTCCGCCGGATCGAGAAGGACGAGGAGCTGCTGGTCTGGTACGGCAAAGACCTCATCGACCTGCTGCTGCTCAGCTCCAGCAGAGCGTCAGCCAAGAGCAAAGGTCAGTCAGTGTTGTGTTGACTCTCAACTACCAAAATAATGACATTGTCATTTGTCCTCTTGTCTTTGTTTTACTTCAACAATCTGTGAATCTGGATACAGCTTTGGGATAGAGTCCTTTTGTCAAAACTAATTTCCGTCTCTTGTTCTTGGCAGGTTCGTCTCACCTCTCCTGTCCAGACTGCAACCAGAGGTTCCAGTTTGAGTTCCCGTTCTTGGCCCATCTCCGGTTCCGCTGCACCAAAAGATTGCAGAGCATCACGGGGGCTGATGAGGAGCCCAGCAAGGAGAGCAGCGCCGAGCGATCGAACACCACCCCGACCAGGACTAGCCCAAAGCTGGGTCGCTCGGAAGGCTTCAGCAGCCCTCAGGACGGCAACAAACCCTCCACAGACTTTCATAACCTGGCCAGGGATCTAGAAAACAACCGGACCAGCCCGCCGAGCGACAAGGAGGCTGAGATCTGTAGTGAGAGCTCTGGGAAGAGGAAGTTTTCAGAAGTAGAGGATAGGGAGTGCCGAGCACCCGGCCTTCCACAGTCCAAGTCTAAAGACGAGCTTGCAACGTCTGCACAGAACTACAGAGGAGCATACGGCCTGGAGGAAAACCACAAGTCCTTCTCCCCACCGGGCTCTACAGAACTCAGTCAGGGCAAGCGCAGTGCCTTCACTGAGGTCAAGAAGTCTCCCCAGAACCTTAAACAACATGGCGGCAACAAGAACCTCCAGAGCTCCAACTCTGAAAACAAAGATGGCAGTCGCCCAAGCAGCAATCCCACAGAGAAGCACCTCAACATCAGGCAGGTGTTGTCAGAGACCCAGCCGCCGCAAACCTCACCCATGGGCAGCGCGTTCACCTCCGTCACCCAGCAAGGCGGCAGCGGTAGCGGGGAGAGGAAGAGCGCCTTCAGCCAGCCATCTCGCTCCTTCTCCCAGATCTCGCCACTGGTGATGCCGACCAAGCTGCTGGACTGCCATCCAGCAGTGGGCGACACCATCTCCTCCAGCCGACTCTACCAGGCTGACCATCTCGCCGCCAAATTGCAAGGTGCCGAACTGGGTGCCAACTGCCCCGTGCCGGGTGGCATGGCCAAGCAGAACCCATTCGTCTACGCCACCACCTTCTGGCCCAAGAACTCTGGGGCCATTCAACTTCAGATGCCGTCGGCACTCACGCTGCTGCCGCCGTCCTTCACCTCCCTCTGCCTGCCGGCGCAGAACTGGTGCGCCAAGTGCAATGCCTCCTTCCGCATGACCTCGGACTTGGTTTACCACATGCGATCCCACCACAAAAAGGAGTACGCCATGGAGCCTCTGGTCAAGCGGCGGCGTGAAGAGAAACTCAAATGCCCCATTTGCAATGAGTCCTTCCGGGAGCGGCATCACCTGTCACGTCACATGACCTCCCATAACTGACTTTTAAAGACTAACCAGGAAGGGAATTTTTTGTAACCGTGTCCCTGCCTGGATTTAAGCCGTGTGACTGGAGATAGGCCACTTAAAAATTTGAAGACGCCCCTTGCACTTGTTTTCACTTTGGACTCTGATCTTCTAAATCCTGTTCGGTCTGTTTACTTTTTCTCCCTGTGTACAAAATGTCATGTTTGGCTGTGTGCAAGCGCATTTTGACTTCAAAAACGGATCTATTTATGAAGCACTTAAACGTTTGAGAATAAGGGAAGATTTAAAAATGTGTAAATGTACAGTAAGTTGTATTTTATATCCTATAAATGCAAATATAGAGAAGAAATACAAATGTAGTCACATGTCATGGTTTACAACACAGCAAGTGTTTTTTTCATGTCTACGATGAATATGGACACACATTGGGATATTATGTCAGACTATATTTCAGAGTGCATGTATTATTAAATAATATTGATTTAAGATGCAGTCTATTCATTACGGTGTAAATAATTTGATTGATTTGACATACAAAGTGTAATATTTTGTGTCAGTGGGGAATAGTTTCAGTGTTTCTTCCTTTTGCGGAAATTTACTACTTGATAGTTTATCTAATCACGTTGAATGCATTGACAATAAAATAGCTTTATTTTCAACTGTGGCCCTGCTGGATTGTTTTCTTTTGCAACTGAAATATATGATTTCTTGATCATTGACACCATCAGTCTTGATTCTGCATGTTAGAAGAAGGATCAACGTTTCACTTTTATTTATATAAAAATGGCATGAAGCCCAAACACCACCCTTTTTAAATCTTATTATTTTATATTTGTTAATGCATTTTATATAGTGCCAACATTCAGTATGAATAAAATGCAAGAACCACATTATATGTTTAGTAAGAATAAAATTAAAGCTTTACATAGTGTAAAGTGAATTTATGGTTAATATAACCATAATCCTTCTATCTATCTATCTGAATATTACAGCTTATTATTGCAATTGTTATTATTATTATTATTATTATTATTATTATTATTATTATTATTATTAATTCGTGTTTATAATACACGGGCCTATACACAGAATTATTTCTTCAGAATAAAAGCTTTAAAAGTGATTTAAAAATGATTCTCGCAAATCTAAAAAAAAAACAACATATATATATATATATATATATATATATATATATATATATATATATATATATATATATATATAAAATAAAACAGAAATGACTGTCGGCTCATTTGAGAGAGTCGATGCCATATTCACGGTTTCTTCTAAGAATAAAACACATACCGCCTGTCTAAATTATTTATTCATCAAGGAGCCATATAGTGAACCCTTCAGTGGATGAAAACAGTTTAATGTCCTTTATGAAAAATGCGTTTCCCACCTGTAGTGAGGACTGTCTGACCTGTGATAAACATTAATATCAATAATCGACCAGCCGTCTATGACCTTCGTGTGTAAAAGCTTTCATGAGATAGAACAATCAGTAATTAAAGTTGTTTTCAATAAATAATACAGACTAATAAATGCCTGGGTGTGTCTGTGGATCAATAATCATTATTTACTGATGACAGTATAATTACATGATTTTTTAAAAAAAAAAAAAAAAAAAAAGGAGAAAAGAAATAATAGCGCTGCGTGGGGAATGTTTCAGGCCACAAACAAAATATGGAAAATAGCTCAACAGCGCCATCAAGTGGCTTTTTTACAAACTACATGAAAGAGGTGCTGACTCCAGAGGTTACAATATTATTTAATGAAAGAAGGGCGCAGTGTTTAAAAATATTATTGAATATAAAATAAAATCACAATCATGATGTAGTTTATACCGTAAATTATGAATTAAAACTGATCTTCAAGCTCACAGACGTTGAAATATCCATTTATAGGTCAGCAAACGCTGGCTCTGAAAGCATTGTTTCTGGAAGGACTGCATAATGTCAGATAAGTGAAGATATAAAATAAACATTCCTGGATCATCAACATCAAAAGCTCCCAAGAGGTCAAAGGTCACGGCTGTAGCATCTCAGCTCATCATTAAAAGCTACGATCATCTGGTCTGGAGTGTTCACTTTAAAGCTCTAGTTATTAATCCTGTTCAGATACACTTTTTGTCATACTGGGTGAACTGGTCCTTCCATCAAGGTAGCAGGAGAGGGGGTGTGGCTCACTGGAGGAGGGGGTGGAGCTTAGCTCTCTCTTGCTAGCTCTCTAACATCACTGACAACAGCTTTAATTTTTGACTGTGACACATCATGATATCAGGCTGATGAAACAAATCTTAAATGAAAGTTTTTTTCTTCCAGAAAAAGAGATTCCTGTCTGAAGAAACCAAACAAAACCATTCAGTGGTCTGAATCAGGTCACTTTCACATTTGGGGACAGCTGTCGTTGAATCGTTTGGTGTTTTGGTTTCAGTTGAAACATCTGCATCTCTGATTTGCCCCATAGAGTAACTTTTTTATCCCTCCAGTTGTCATACCAAGCTAACAGAAACACAAATTTGTCCCCATCCCAATTTATTATTTCCATTATTTTCATATTTATTTTATTACATTTTTTTGGTGAGATTCTTGGGTAACGTTGACCACCTCCCATATTTTAGGCCCTCTGCTTTGTATTTATTTTCTTGTTCTGTATGGTCATGTAACAACAAAAAATATAAGTAATCGTGATGTGCCAATTAATAGGTTATTTATAATTTGTGAACATACAAATTTTTGACTTGATTGCAGTAAAAGTATAAAAAAGTTTAAATGACTGGACATCTGATATTGACGTCTCTGTGTTCATGAGTCTGATCTGAGGACACCTGCAGCTCACTGAGCAGTGGTGAGAACGCAGTGAGAGCAAAACCACATGAAGAGGTCGAGGTTGAGAGGACATGTATGTGATGCATGTTGCTCACATGTTGATGAATTACAGCACCGGTGCACACGTCTGTATGTCACA
The DNA here is from genome assembly GCA_029721515.1 of Synanceia verrucosa. NCBI lineage: Eukaryota > Metazoa > Chordata > Actinopteri > Perciformes > Synanceiidae > Synanceia > Synanceia verrucosa. The sequence goes on along the minus strand of CM056551.1, from coordinate 12,418,767 downwards.
CCTCATCTCACATCAACACACACCTCCCATGTCAGCGATCCAAACGGGGCAGTCTCACCACCAGGAGACATGGGCCTGGCTTCCCATCACTCCTCTCTCTCTACACACACACTGCAGTGATATTTACTGCCCTCATGCTTTGCTGCTTGTGTCATCGTCCCTTTTGTGCCCCAACTTCCCCCCCGCTGACACATTTGTCACTGCATCACTCAGCGCGCAGCGGCGTGGGACAGTTTATATCTCTGCTAAGCTGGCACTTCCAGTTGGCCCTCTGCTCCAGTCACACTACATTTTTACATTTCAGGCACTGAGCTGACGAGCGAGCGGGGAAATGAGCAAGCAGGTAGCAAAACCTCAGACAGCTTCTTTTTTGGGGGACGGTCACTGGAATCAGACCGGTGACATTTCAGGCTCTGTTACAGAGAGTTGTACTAGCTGATTAACAACAACTCTGAGGCTCACTGAGGCCCTAAAGTTCCAATCATGGTTCCACATTACGGTTAGCTTTGTATTCAGCCACTGCAGCAAAGATGCAAACGCTACTTGGATTGAGTTCAGATGTTTTCCAGGGGAACAACTGACTTATGTATTCTTGTAATTTTTTCATTGTGTGCACACGGTTGTAATGTACCACAGTGAGGTGATCAGGACGGATGAACTATCTATCACATTGTGTTACATGTTTATGGTTATTAGAGGTATCCGACATTATGGAGAGACCTTCGCTCAACAAGAAGGCTTCTTCTGACACTCATAAGTTGACGTGTTAGAATTGGTCCATGGTTAAAACCTGAGTGTCAGCTGGGTGAGTTTGTTGTTGCAGTACAGAAGGAGGTCACCTCCATGTTCCCCGCTTGAGGAACACAGGACCCTTTTTTGGAAAAAAAAAGGTTTAGGGTGATGTAAAAAAAAAAAAAGTGGGTAAGGGAAGTTAGGGTTAGGGTAAGGAAACCAGGTGGGGGATAGCGACCCGCCCCAGTCTCATACAAAGAGGGGAACATAGACACGCTCCCGTACAGAAAGCGTAGCTTGGTGTTATCTAAATGTTTTCACTGTCACGGTGGAATATTTATGACTCTGATGAGATCTTTGAATTCAGATTTCATTACAAGACTTCCCAGTGAGTAGGACACATTAACACACTGAAGAAAAATGAGAATCCACTTTATTTCTCTGTCAGGTCCCACCAGACATTTGTAATAATAATCGTTGCCTGGACGCACAGTGATGCTGCACAATTGGCCTTGTCCACTTAGTGTGTTCTCCTGTAATACTGCAGCACTTTCAAACACTGTTGCCCTCATTAGTCTCTCAGACATAAAAGTCTTTTATTAAGCATCTTCCTTTTGCAGACTGAGGGGCCCACTGAGGGTTCAGACAGCGAGCTAACAAGGCTGTGAAAGACAAAGTTCAGATTGAAAGTATTGATTTCAAACAGTGACAGCATCCTGGCCCTCAGCCCTGTTTTAAAGTCCTAATCCAGGGTTTACACAGGACCTGGCTCCCGCTGCTGCTGTCTGATTAGGATTCTGCTGTCACATCGTTATTTTTCTGAAGACCTAAATATACACAAACGGCATCGTCCTCTGTGAGCTCGCACTATTTCTGACCCACAATGCACTCTATCGGCAGGTCTGCTGACACGGACAAATTTACACATCATGTCCTCACTGAGATGATCCCCATGCGTCCACATGTCCGTGGCAGAGGGTCACTCTACCTGTCTTCAGGGCACGTCCCAGGCCTGGATTCTTCACATGGTGGACATGGTGAGGACTCCAGAGGAGCTTAGATATTTAGGTTACACCTGTTTCTCGGCTTCAAGCGCCTCTCTGCTTTCTGCAGAGGAGCCTGGATGTTCAGTAACTACAGTTCGCTGGAAACTTCATCGAAAGGGTGTGAGTGAACCGACGTCGTCCATTTTATCGTTGTGTGACCCTGGAGGAGTTTAGTTATTTATCTCAGTCTGTCCTTTTGACCCTGACACATTTTTTTAATTTCAGTATCGATCTATGTTTATAAGGTTTAGCAACAACTGTTGCCCAATTCTCTTCAGAGTTTTGTTGCCTCTATTTTTTCTTTTGGGGTGTGACATTTTTATGAGCCCCTCAAAGGGGTGTGCACACACATATACAGTAAATATAGTGTATATATACACACATCCATGCATACATATATACATACATACATTTACAACAGTAAAATCTATTTTAATTGACTTTTGATTCAGTTTTGCTGTTTTTGTGACCTCCTTTATATCAACAAGGACAAACTAATTAACAAACCCAGGTTAGTATGTCACAGTTTCATAAACTTTACTGTACTATAGTGTTATACATTTGATAAAATGATCAACAATACATTAGTTCACACTCTGTTTTAAAATAAGTTATTATTCTGTTGTATTCATCATTCCTGTAATATCCAATACGTGATTTATAAAAGGATTTGTGGCGCATAAAGACTTTTAAAGCTTCAGTTTACAAATGGGTTAACATGTCTCTCATATTTTTTATTGCAGCAAAAAATGTTTAACAAAGAATTCTTCATTTATTTAGTCAAATATGAGCATAAAAAGAAGCATTTCATCAGTGTTTTGTCATTATAAATAAATCATTAAAAGCATCATTAAAAAAAAGCTGTGAATCTGAAGACTTACAGTAACTGCACGTATGTGTGTGTGCGTGTGTGTGTGCGTGTGTGTACTGAAAATGCAAAATTTATTTGTGATATAAAACCAGAACAAATATACTGATGATACTTACAATGGTTTTGTGAAATTTTCTCAGTGACAAGACAGAATTTAATACAATAAAACTGCATTTTGCTTTTGAATTTATGCAAGAAATCAAATACAGTATTTTAAAGAAGAAAAATCCCATTCAGATCAGTTTGTGTATCAACGTTATATGCAGTAAATTAAAGATATAACAAAATTACCCCAAACAATATATTTTTCTAACACAACAGGTCTCCATGCGTTGACTGTGAACGGACAGCAGGAGCTGGTTCCTCTGAATATGGCCGTATTACTTTGCTGCACATTCCACTCCTGCTTTTGAAGTACATCTCCATAACAGCCATGGCACACAGTTTTCTTGGAGGCCGGGTAGGCATGCACCCCCCACCTCCTCTTTATATCATGAAAGTCATCAGTCACAGTAATGACCAGAGTGCAAGGCAGAGCTCAGGTTCAGGCTTGGCCCGCCGTGTGCTCGTCTTTCTGGATCGACAGCAGAGGACATCTTACTTATTTACAACCAGCAGCCGTTAACTTTGAGCTCACAATAACAACACACACACACACACACACACACACACACTTCTATTTTGAATCGCAGAGGTAAGAAGTGGGGGAAACTTTTGTATCATTTAATTAAAGACCCCATAATAGGCCAATTTTCATGCTGATACTTGTATTTTGGGTTTTTACTAGAATATGTTTACATGCTTTAATGTTCAAAATCAAAATTGCTCTAAAACGCCCATTTTAACAAGTTCCAACAAAGCTGCAACAGCCTGGTCCATGTTTATTTCCTGTTGTTCACGAATGCTGCAACAGGAAATAAAAGGGACACACTTAAAATGTTTAAATTTAAAAATCTAATGGGCCTACAGAAATCCTGACGGCTTGGTTCAAAGTCACAGTTTCTGAATATGAGCTATAACCTCCTTTATAACAGTAAAATACATGAATATATCACTTTTCACAATATGGAACCTTTAAGTAAAAACACAAGTAACACAAGTATTAGCAGCAATGGTTCAACAAGTTTTGTGTGTAAAAACATAGTGAAGTAGAAGCAGACAGGTCGCTTACAAAATGGAAATATTTTGTGAAATGTGACGTTAGCTGTGACTGTGATGAGGGAGAAATCAACACATGAAGCACCAACTCCATCATTTTAAGCATGAGGAGAACTGATATTGTTTACCATCATACATCAGCCAATAGTCTACCAGGGAGGGATATGAGAGAAACTGTTACAGTAACATACAATAACATAAGGCGATACATAATAGTCCAGTGCTAGAAGAGAAGCTGTATGTGATTTTGTCTTGAAGTGCTGTAGCACCACTCATTTATCTTGGGGGATTTAAACCCCAGAAACACTTTTCACTTTTTTGGAAGATGGAGGAAAGTGAGCCTTGATCAGATGCTGGTACAAGAATTGCAAAAGGCAGGGAGTCTGGTACTCAGAGACACTAACGCCTCAAAAACAACACAAAAGTCCTCACAGTAACTTCAATTTATTTGACAATTTTAACTAATTCTGTCAAACTACTGTGTTCAGGAGATTTAAGTTATAATGTAAAATATGTACTCAATAATGAAAGAGTACTTTCTTCTTATTTAAATGAGAACTTAAACAATTTGTTTCTTTACAAATTGGAACTTATTACTGCCATTTACTCATCCATTTCACGTTGTATTTCTGATGATATTTGGATTTGACAATATCCATTTAACAGGAGTGAATGGGGCACAGAAATGCAGCCAGTAAATGACAGAAACTTGACCATTTTTCAAAAAACAGATGTTTAATAAGATGGGCTACATTATTACTATTCTCATTTGAGTCAGGAGTTTTCCATAACTTGAGAAAATTCAATCCGTAAACAGACTCTTCTTCCTGTGTATCATAGTTTACTAAGGACCCCTAGTGCCCATCTGCACTATATTGCCAAAAGTATTCGCTCACCTGCCTTGACTCACATGTGAACTTAAGTAACATCCCATTCCTAATCCATAGGGTTCAATATGACGCTGGTCCACCCTTTGCAGCTATAACAGCTTCAACTCTTCTGGGAAGGCTGTCCACAAGGTTTAGGAGTGTGTTTATGGGTATTTTTGACCATTCTTACAGAGGCGTATTTGTGAGGTCACACACTGATGTTGGACGAGAAGGCCTGGCTCTCAGTCTCTGCTCTAATTCATCCCAAAGGTGTTCTATCAGGTTGAGGTCAGGACTCTGTGCAGGCCAGTCAAGTTCATCCACACCAGACTCTGTCATCCATGTCTTTATGGACCTTGCTTTGTGCACTGGTGCACAGTCATGTTGGAAGAGGAAGGAGTCAGCTCCAAACTGTTCCCACAAAGTTGGGAGCATGGAATTGTCCAAAATGTCTTGGTATGCTGAAGCATTCAGAGTTCCTTTCACTGGAACTAAGGGGTCAAGCCCAGCTCCTGAAAAACAACCCCACACCATAATCCCCCCTCCACCAAACTTTACACTTGGCACAATGCAGTCCAACAAGTGTTGTTCTCCTGGCAACTGCCAAACCCAGACTCATCCATCAGATTGCCAGATGGAGAAGCGTGATTCGTCACTCCAGAGAACACGTCTCCACTGCTCTAGAGTCCAGTGGTGGCGTGCTTTACACCACTGCATCCGACACTCTGCATTGCACTTGGTGATGTATGGCTTGGATGCAGCTGCTCGGCCATGGAAACCCATTCCATGAAGCTCTCTGTGCACTGTTCTTGAGCTAATCCGAAAGCCACATGAAGTTTGGAGGTCTGTAGTGATTGACTCTGCAGAAAGTTGGTGACCTCTTCACACTATGTGCCTCAGCATCTGCTGACCCCGCTCCATCAGTTTACATGGTCTACCACTTCATGGCTGAGTTGCTGTCGTTCCCAAACACTTCCATGTTCCTATAATACAGCTGACAGTTGACTGTGGAATATTTAGGAGTGTGGAAATTTCACGACTGGATTTGTTGCACAGGTGGCATCCTATCACAGTTCAATGCTGGAATTCACTGAGATCCTGAAAGCGACCCATTCTTTCACAAATGTTTGTAAAAGCAGTCTGCATGCCTAGCTGCTTGATTTTATACACCTGTGGCCATGGAAGTGATTGGAACACCTGATTCTGACTATTTGGATGGGTGAGTGAATACTTTGGCAATATAGTGTATGTGGAATTCACACTGCCTGAACTAAAACAAAGCATGTATGCGTATGTGACAACATCACAAATAAGTATTTTAGTTCAGTAAATGGCAGTATTTTATCCCAGAAATGAGGTCCAATTTGTAAAAAAAACAGCTCTTCCCCTTTAATCAAGATAGAAGAAAACAAAAGGCTGTATAAGGACAAGTTTGTGTGTGTGTGTGTGTGTGTGTGTGTGTGTGCTGCAAGCATGTTTGAGAGTTCAAGTGTGTGATCAGGCCCAGTGAAAAATCCAGATGAAGATGTATGGTGGCCCAGGGGTGGGCCAGATGCAGAGGTGGGTAATGGATTAGTGAAGATCAGTGTGGCTGTTTCCTGTGAGGAAAAACAGACCAGATTTATCTCCTGTCCTTGGTCCTGTGGCCACCCAGAGACCACTTAAAGGAAAAAGATCTAAGTCTGATGCGTAAATATCTTCAGATGGGATTTTCTCAGAGTTAAAATGGATGTACACCATCATGAGTCGATCAGACCAGTCTTTGTAAAGCTTAGACCTTGAGGTCCATCGCTGTATGAAAGTTTCTTGAGGTTCAGGAGAAGCAAAAAAAAAAAAAAAAAAAAAGAGGCTCAAATCCACGTAGAATTTTTGACAGAAGTCCAGTTTTTTCCCTCTTACTCCTGTTACACTTTGGCTCCAGTTTGGAAAACTTGTTCCTCTCAAAATAAATCTTGAGGTAAAATGAAGCAAGTTGGCTCAGACAGCACTGCAGTGTTATGATATACTAACCAGCTGAACGTTCAGTCACATCGACTGCACATTTAGAGTTTTTTTTTTTACATACAAAACAATCTCAGGAAGTGAATCAAAGCTCGCTGTTGATGACGCATCATGGGTTCACTTAAATGGTATGAACGCAGGTCGTTCACGGGTAAGCACTTTGGTTCTCAGTGTACCTGGTGGGGGAACCTGCACCGGCATCGTTCAACATCGGATCAACAGCAAATATTCACTCTTACTCAGGTCAAAATGGTTGTTGCAGTAATGTTGGGGGGTCTGTTCTGTCTGTAGTCTGTGTAGGTTCTCAGTCATCCAGGTCAAATGGACTTGCTTAAGGTTGGTTGAAGACGTTTCACCTCTCATCCAAGAGGCTTCTTAAGTTTACACTTTTATTGTGAAAGAACACGAGCTAACTGTTGACCATTCAACTGAACAGTTTATGTGATCCTGTACTACAATGACAGATTCATCTTGCACAAAAACATTAAGCTGAAAATCTTTCACAGAATTATTACAGAATATAACTTACATTATTATTCAGATATTTCCAAATTAAAGCGATACCTTGAGACATATCAAACCTTTTGATTACACAGACACATAGTAATATCACTGTAAATGCAATCAATTAGGGACTTAGTGAAGATATTGTGAGTATTTCTCATATTTATGTTAAGAATGGTATTTCAAGGATTTCAAATATCCTCCAGCACAAATGTCTCAAAGTCAAATTCCAGCAGGAGAACACAAACAGGGTGCAAGCTTCAGCTCCATTCCTTTCTGCTGGATGAGCTCCAGCTTTAGGACTGGGATCAGCTGCTCTCAGCTGTTTTCATCAGGAGCTGAAGACCTCTGATAAAGCCTCCACAGGGAACATTTCATCACCTGAATATCCAACCGAGCCCATCACGAACCAGGACCAGGACCAGGACCTGGACCAGGACCTGTACCAGGACCATTGTTGCTGGTGTCTTTGCTCATGCACCTCAACTGCTGGCTGATGTGAGTGCACATATTGCTGTTTTTGTGTACATGGAGTGTTTTCTACTTTTGATGAGCATTCAGGTTTGCAGAGCTGGTTCAACAAAACAAGTTCTTCTTTAGCCTCAGAAGTAGGGCTCAGCACAATCAATAACATAATGAGTCCAAAGCTGAGTCTCGATAGAGGGCTGGTCTATAGAAAGCAGGGGGGATAATGAGGGAATGGACAACAGGTGTGCTGGTGGGTGACGGGATCATGTGTCTGTGATTGTGCAACTACAGAGATTTACAGGTATCTGAATGACAGGAGGTCCGGCGGCTGTTTTCAGTATTCTGGCTGATTAGACAGCCACTCATCTGCCAATAGGACTGTTAAAGGTGTCATTTGTCCTGCCACGTCCACTCAGTCCTGACAAGAGGTCTAATCAGCCAGAAGAAAACTGAAAGCACCTGTGAGGGTGCACAGATGACTGCAAAAACAGGACAAAGATCAAACACAAAATACGTCGCCATTAGCTATTATGAATTGAGACACAGCTGATGCCAACTGTTTTCCTATTAACCAGGCTTACAAATGTAATACAGTGCAAAAAGAAACTTTATAAGCTGTCAAGTTAAAGGTTCAAAACTATATTTTTGTTTCTGAGATGATCTTCGAGTGCAGTAGGTCGGCTGACATTTTAAGCTTCAGATTTAGGCTACATTTATATGATGATGGTCTGAACAGAAGACTCTGAGGGCTGAACTGTTTTCAAAGTTGTCTATAATTGTTCAAACACAGCAATCAAAGAACCTTGATCATAGTTTTTTTTACTTTTGAGGGCAAAAAAAATTGTTTATTTTACTTAAAATGTGCTTACGTCTCAATCTATGTGTTTCCCTCCTTTGCAGGATTAGTGAAATTGATGCCTCTTCAAAAATGTATGGTCACATGACAAACTTCTTTTATGGTTTTCTAGATAACAGGGGTGGCACTACTTGCCCCTTGGCACAAATTACCCCACTTTCCCCTACCGCTCAGTTCTACCACAGTCACTGTGCTAATGTGCTTTCTCCTTTCTGATTTGCAATTATACTGGAAAAAAATATCTCAGAGACTGAAAACGGAATACGAAAGGTGGATTCTTGAGGAAGACATCCTCGATTTTCAGTTTGATGATCAAGGATACCTTTTGAACCGGAATACACAGAAGAAGAGCTACGAGCTACGAGCTACACAGCGGAAGTTTACACATGGTTGTGATGTATCTGAAAACGTGCTTCGAGGATTTACAAAATACCTAATAAAACATGACATAAGCTGTATTTCGCTTCAATATTTAATATGGAACATCAGTAACCACTCGATGAGTTGCACATTTTTGAAAACAAACGTGGACAGGTTTGCATTGGCCCATAGCAGCCCATAGGTGACAGAATCAAAGTTTCAGTGTCAACCACTCTTTTGCATTGTAGGCAACCTAGAAAGACGGCTGAGAGTGTAAAATACTGGAGTACGCCTTTAAAGGGGAAGTGCAGTTAAACTGTATGATAACATAATATTGTAGGAAACATGGTTGCATACACACACGCACACACACACACACACAAACACATACACACACACCGGCCTCATTGCCTTTTTTTGTGATATTTTGCTTGTTGAATGTCTTTTATTTCCCATATTTATGTGATCTCTTTATTCTCAGTGAAGTCATGAGTTTTTTCAGTATCTTCCACACTGTGAGGCTTATTAACAGTGGATTGGACCTTCTAGTCCACTCCCATACAACCGTCCTTCCTGTCTGTAAAAGCATAAATTTCCTTGTCCTGCTAATTACTGGCATTAGTGAGCGTTCCAGACTATTCTCCTCAAATGCATCTGTCATTCATCTAGAATAGAATCCTTTTTTTTTTCTTCCTCCCAAACTCCTCATTTCTCTGCACTGTCTTTCAGGGTGCAACATGTCCGCCAGGCTTCTGAAGGGGCTACTGATGGTGGAAAGCACTGAAGGGGGGACATCCCACGACATGTGGTTGTGGACCATGTCACGCTTTTGACGTAACGCTCCTTTAAGTCAACATGATTGGCTGGCAGTAGTTTGTTTGTAGATGAAAATGGCCTCTTCACGCTGCAGGGCACGTCTTCTGTTCTCATACACAGCATTCGTGTAAACACTGTAAATCATATATGAGCAGGGTTGAGGAATATGAAGGGAACTTGGCTGACCTCTTTAGCAGTCGCAGGCGACTCAGCCAAGCCACCGCAGACGAACCGTCTTAAAATATTGGGTGGCCAAAAAATATGTACACACAAACCAAGCATGCTCGAGTAATTCGACTCCCAGGAAAGGGCTCTGAGAGCAAAATAATATACAACGATCCGAGGCACAGCTCATTAATCCTGACATGTACATGCAGGACAAGCAAATGCTGCAAGTAATTCATTTGTCCACTTCAGTGAAAGAAGGAAACTAGGAAACCTGCTCACTGTCACAGATGAGCTCGTGTGCAGTTCTCTCAAGGTGACCATCGTCGTCTCTGCTTCAGTTCAAACACATGCTGCTTAAGTGACTAAATTAGTCGTAGGTGTGAATGTGAGTATGAATGGTTATCTGTCTCTGCATGATGGTCTGGTGATCAGCTGGGATCTGTGTCAGCTCCCCAAAGACCCTGAAGGACAGGATAAGCAGCAAATCACCTTCTCTGTTGAGGAACAGCAGCCTCCAGATAGTCCTACATGCTCTACATGTTTGTGAATCTCAATAATAACTAAGGTTTCACTCTTTTCTTATTTGCTCCCAATGAACAACATGTCTTCTCTTCCTCTCACTCTTGACCCCCTGACACCTGGACTCCTTCACTTTGAGCATCTTGTCGCCTCTTGACACTTGTTTTCTCTGATGCCTACACACAGAACAGTAGTATACTGTTCCTTTTTACAGCACTGAAATTCTTAGGCTTTTTGTCCTCAGAAATGACGCACAGTGTCTCAAGGAAAACAGGTGCTTACTATCTGGCTAACCAGGCAGTCAAGGTCAGAGGAGTCTACCAGCGTTGGCCCTTTGATAAGGCTGAGCGTCAGCAGGACAACAGGCGCTACTGTTAGTTCAGAGCTTAGAATGAACATGCACTGACTGTAACGCTACTCAAGAGTAATGTAAGATAATATACTTGTACTTAACTGGGTGTTAGTTTATAAGGCTGAGCACCATAGGGGAAGGTAGGAATATGAGGCGGACTCTGGACTGATCACTTGCACTCAACAAAGTTTATCAGAATCTACAATAAATGTTACACCTTTAATCAACTTCAATGCTCCTGGGTGCTTCCAATCTCCAACCATTGACTGACAATATTTTCTCCACATCAGATGGCAAATGAATTGTCAGTTTTGTTGGATTTCTTTTTGGCAATCACAACCATTCTTACAGGATTTATCTCTTACAGTCTAAAATGTTCAGTGAAACTTCTCGAACTTGTCGGCTTCTTAGCATTTAATTCATTTTTCCCTTCTGATATTCATTTCCTTTCAACCTTCATCGCATAAATCCATGATTGTGAAACTTATCAGTAAGTGTCAAGTGTGCTCTTCTGTCCAAACTTTGACCCAGAGTATATTCTAGATAGCTGAAATGAGACGTGCACTTGTATTAAACATGATGCACGAAGGACTTCTACAATGATGACTATGCAGACTATTTAAGCATCACTGGACATCAGAGGATCATTGTCATCGTACTGATGATTCAGATGCTCCCAAATGGTGCCTTCGACCCTCAGATTGATCACCGTCTCTGGGCTCAGACGGTTCAGGGCCGCAGGAGAACCTGCTGTCTGCGTTTGCTTAGACTAAAAAGCTGCTAAAAGCTGGGATCAATGGGGCGGAGGAATCAATCAGGATCATCCGTGTTTATACGACTCAGGAGGATTACCTCACTGTTACTGGAATGGCCTCAGAGGAATGACCGGCCATTAGAACAGTGGGACTAAACACTGGCCCGCTGTTTACATAAAAGGTAATGCGGGCCTGGCCCCAGCTCTGTGTGCCAGAGACAATTAGGCCCCGATAGAGGCCATAATCCACCGCCGGGCGTGAGGTAATCAAATTCAAACATAGCTGGGCCCCTGAAAACAATGAGGGATAGGATTAAAGCATGTGAAGAAAATTAGTAAGCTTAACACCGAACATGTGCTACAGCCACCAAGAATCAAAGTATACAGCATCAGATGAGTTTCAGCATCTTTGTGGATCTGGAACTGAAACACTGTGGGTGAATTATTTTATTTTACTTGGCTTGTACTGCTTAAAGTACCTGCATTGTATTTCTGGGGGTGAATGTCAGCTCACATTGGAATAAAAGCAGCTATCAGTCTGAAAAATGACAGATTGACTTTTGGCTTGCAGAGAAGTAACCAAAATGTATATTAAAGGACAAGTTCATATATTTCCAGAACTTTGTGTTAACAATACAAGCTGTTCTCCTGCCCATCATGGCTACAAAGAAATACATTTCTAATGTGACTCTGCTGTAAGTGATGGGGGATAAAAGTCTATAATCAAGTGTGAGTCTCCCAAAGTTAGTGACTGTAGTGCAACATTCCCACTCAATGCTTGTTTGAATGTTTAGCACTCAAAGGCAGGATTAAAATAAGATGTCATGCAGTTGGGTAAAGTGACAGAGATGATTGGGTGAACAATAAAAACAGAGATCTGCACACCTGGCTAATGCTTGTAGGATGCTTCAGAAAGTTTTTTTGACTGGTTTCAACTTGTTGGTAGACACTCTCCAGACAACTCCAGGACCAGGACCTTGAAAATGAATTAACTATTATAAATTGTATTTATTTCTCCGTGCTTTCCAGCTCTATTAACATAATTTCTCCACAGGTTATGGTTTTATATAGCATTAACTGCCAGAATGAACTGTGTTCTCTAATTCAGATCAATAGTCAACGAATGATCTGCTTGATGGCAAGAATCAAGTCTGCGACCTTCTGATCGCCAGATAAAAGAATCTCTAAAATCTCCTCTTGTTTCTTTTTTTCCTGCTTCACTTAGAATCAGGAAAATCACCTCAAAAAGAAAATATTGCATTTCCAAGAAAAAGTATCTCCATAATTCTTGTGCCTGGGTGGCCTTCCACCAGAATACCTCTCATTCTTTAGACCACTTCTGTATTTATGTGTTTGTTTGGCATCATCAGAGCTGAGTCTGGCTTTACATACAGTATGTACAGCTTAATGAAGTTGGACGACATGAATTGGTGGAGATGATATTTGTGTTGCTATTATACAGGTGATAATCTTATCTGGGGTCAAGTGTTTCACTTAAAGAGACTTCCACAGGTCACAAAACTGTTGATGGGACACCCACTGCACATTTAAGATGAGATTTGAGAGGATAAAATCCAATGGTAAGAGGGGGAAGACTCTCATAGGAGAAAGAAAATAACACAAATAAAATGCCATGATCCATAATCTGATAATCACAAAGCATCCTCTGCCACTATGCACTGCTCAGGGTGCACCAGGCAGCTTGACGCTTGTCCTGGAAGCATGTGCAAGTATCAAATGATAAGGTGGACTAAAGCCTATAAATACAGCTGCCTGTGTCTCCCGGTGTTTAAACTCTGCACCACCTGATGATCTCTCTGTTGTCCTCCCTCCTGCGTTTAACTCGTCATTACTTCTCTTAAACTCTTCTTAAAAGGAAGGAGGTGCCATCAGAAGAGTTGTTTTATTTACGTCCTCTCTCGTGTGTGAATCAATCGCGTCCTCGATCAATTAAAAACGATGTCTCCCCGTGCGTAAAATGCGGTGCTTAGCGCGTCCTGGCGCGGACGACTCCTTGGAAAATGTGCGGTGTCAGTCGCGCTTCCCTCACGCCCCACTGCTGTGGATCGGTGCTGAGCAGGAGTGGCATCTCGGCGACAAAATCCGGATGAAAGAGCGTCCTTTAGAGCTCAGGCATGCATCGAGCAGTGAGATCATTGGCGTTATAAATATCCCCGTGCCAGCAGAACAGCTCCAGCTACTGCAGCCGGGGTAATGCCCAGGAGCGCTGCACGCGTGTGTGCGCGCACGGTTCGCGGTGCCCAGACCTCAGGAGCGACACCAAAACCAAAAAATGATAGAAGTTGCCTAGCTCGTCTCTCTTTGGAAGAATGAATGTTCCTTTTTACCTGCTGACCGTCGCTTACTTGGTTTGCGCCGCCGCCGGAGCAGAGCTCGTCTCTTTGGAGCGCCAACTTCTGGAGGAAGGGATCCGTTCGGGACGCAGGACTTGCAGGCTCTACTGTAGGGTTGGCATCGGCTTCCACCTCCAGATTCACCCCGACGGCAGAGTGAACGGCAGCCATGAGCCCAACCAGCTGAGTAAGTCATTCACTACTGCTGAGCTACTAAATTATAAACGCCTGACGCGCAGATGAGTCCAGTGCGTCTGGCTGAGAGTGCGCACATGGAGACATTCCTACATTCCTTCGCTCTTTGATTGTTTGCAGTTTTATCCATTTTAGGTGTCACCTCTGGAAGTTATAACGATGATTTACGCAGGAGGAGTGCAAAGGACTGTGCGCCCAAACTTAGGCTGCCTGACCCTGTGAAATATCTGAGCAGCGGGCATCGCGTTTGTCTCTCTGGGATGTCGGCAGGTAGACTATTTGTGGAAGTAACAGGTGCAGGAGAGGATGTTTTGGATCAAAAACAGCACAACAACGCCACACTGCAAAAATATACAGCTTAAAAAAAAGACTACTATGTGTTCAGTGCCCAAAGTGTTTAACTTCAAAACTCGTGGTAATGCCATTTGCTTTGGATGCAGATCAATGCTATGACTTTTGTTTTGATGAAATAATCACAAAGGAAGAGCAATAATAAGCTGACATGCAGGTACATTGTAGGGCTCTGAGGAAATATCAGCTGATTGAAAAATGATTTTAATTGCAAACTTGCACTTTGTAGCGTGTAAAATTGATATAAGAAATGTTATGATGACAGATAAAATTGATGTGTCTGAAGTATTCTGACAGCATAACACTTCTGCATCCATTGTCTCAGGTTATCAGATCTGCATTATAAATGCACAAACATTTCCATTCATATAGCGACGTGGGATAAAATACAAACATAAAAAGGCATGGTTTACAGTTTAGAGTATTTTTACTTGGGACAGATGATCCTAAAGTAAGCAGAAACTTAAATATGGTTCATAATATACAATGATTTGCTATCAAAATGTTTTAAATTATTTTCTCTTTAATTCATGTTCCCTGGAGAAACGTTCTTTCGTTTGCCTGCACTACTACTGTAAGTGCAGTTAAATGACAACAAAGGTAATTTGATTTGATTTGATTTGAATGGGGCTGCTGCATGCTAACTTCCAGTTAGCCCTATGCTAACTTAAATGGGGATAAAATAATCAATTGCTTGGCTCTATAGACTTATAAAATGTTATCGGCTGTAATTCTGATCGTGGAATGATGCAACACTCACATTTATTTTAAAGCTTCATACATGGCACAGCCCTGGTTCACTTTTGTGCCCTATGCTGGCACCATCATTGATAATAGAATGGTTAAAAAAAATAAAGTAACAATATACAATATTCATTTAGTTCATTAACACAGCAGCATACAACAGGCCCAGATTTAATTGCCAATTTATCAGTCTACCTCCAGCAAAACGTTGGCAAAATTCTAATTTAATTTGGGAATAAGAAAAAGAGGCCTGACAGAGAAAGATCATTTCCTCTTATATCAAGCGTCCAAATAGATCCAAAGTCAGAAATCAGATTTTCAGTTTTTAACTTCACCATCAGACCTCTCTTCGCTCCTCCACTGATGACACAGCCCAAGCTCACTGTGAAAGTGCACTTGTGCCTCCATTTCATGGTCCCCTTTAGAAGAGTTGTCAGGTTACATGGATTTCAACACGACAGCCATGCGGTTTTGAATCCTGCATGACAGCGCTGGAGACGAGCAGGAGACTTGGCGTCTTAGACGTGTAACATGAAAATTGCTTTTCCATCGCACTGCATTAAATTTCAGATCACTGAAATATCTCAGGTAGTATTTAATACACATATAGTTCCTGCAGGGGCAATATTCATCTGGGACTCCACTCAGCTGACCTGGGCGCTGTTGAGAAGTCTGGTGGATGTAGTCTGTCTGTGATGTGGCCTTTCGACTCAATGTGTTGCATGAGACAACATCTAACAAACTTTAATCTGTCTGGTTTTAGTGAACACTTCCAGTGTCCCACAAAGTCCTGAATGTTTCCACTTGAATCCACTTTGGCAAAACCCCCAACTCACCTTAAAATCATGCGTGCACTGGTATGTTCTTAAGCATTTTAGAAAGGCTTCTGTAGAAAAGTACAGAATATATTTTTATTACCATAACAAACACAATATTTTATACTGGACACGTGATAAAAATGTTTATTCTCAACCAATTGTTCCCCTTAAAGATGCATTAAATGTGTGCAGGATTTGGTGGCATCTAGTGGTGAGGTTGCAGATTGCAGCCAACTAAAAATTCTGTGCCAAGCGTGTAGACAAACTGTGGTGGCAAAAATGTTTTCTTTATTTGTTGTGTGTTGAGACAAAAATGAATTAATTGGTGCTACCCCCAAGCAGGGCTAATGAATGAATGACTGACATTAGCAAAAAGCCATTAAGCTAGAGCACAGTCACTACTGTCTAATCTCATGTTTGGACCATCTCTGGCAGTAGAGATAGAGAGGCAGATACTTTATTCATCTCTGCACCTCTCCGTTCTTTACTTTGTTTGTTTTAATTACTTTATGCTGAGAAACAAAGTGAATTAGCTCATCAGATGCCATTTGAATGAATGACACTTACATGTACAGTGCAGTGGCTCTGGGTGGTTAAGTAACTCCAACGAATGCAAAATAAATAAATAAACCCAGAAAATCAAATTAGGTTGAAAATATTTATTGAGCAATGGAAGTAACTGTATGTAAATGAGACTGACACAAAGTGAGGTTGTATTTAGTTTTACACTTTCAAAAGGTTTGGACGAAAACTGCATAGAAAGTCTATAATTGTTTTTGTTGAATTCTGCCTAAGGGCCTTGCTAAAGAGCACTCACACCAACCAGCCGGTCTGTGGTTCAACCTGGTGACCTTCAGGTGGGGATCCTGCCTCTACGACCTCCAGGCTACAAGTCCTGCCAAAATATTTGTGCTCACAAACAACATTAAAGCCTGCAATGCATGTACTGTAAAAAAATCACGTTCGCTCCATTATTCAGACTGCAGCAAGATGCAGAAAACAACAAGGGGAGTTAAAAATGTGCCTAGTCATCCGTCAATCATCAGAGCTGTTGTTTGTTTATCTCCAGGCATCCTGGAGCTCTTCGCGGTTTCTCAGGGGGTCATTGGCATCAAAGGGGTCTACAGTAACAGATTCCTGGCCATGAATAAAAGAGGACGGCTCTACGCCACTGTGAGTATCCCACACACCTCGCTGACTGCTTCTGTTTGTCACCCTGAACTCTTATACTCTCATACTGTGCCGGGTCATGACAGGGCATTTTTAAAGTGTAGCTTGGTGGCATTTACTCTAGTACTACTGATGTAGGCTCATATTTTTCTTGCATATTCTGCTTCTTCTGCTCTGCACTATTACAAACTGACGATTTTTTTTACTGTGAGTACACTCTGCGTCTCTACCGACTGGACCAGGATTTAATTTGCCCTGATACTGATACGATGCCCTCCTCAGCTGAAGCCCAGTTTCTTTTCGATTCTAGAACCGGTTGTATTTCTCCATTAAGTGTGACCTAGTGCCTAGCACTTCCATATTTGTCTTATTTATTAGTTTGTTTGGAGGATTTGGAAGTCTGCGGAACTTGTGGCTTTAGCATAACAAAATCCCCAAATCTGACATCAGCATGTCATGGCATACTGTTGTAATCTTTCGCCACAAGTTCTGCAGACTTCCAAATCCTCCCCCAAAACACACAGTAAGCCCAAATCTGCCCACAGCAGCTTGGCCTTGCCGCCATAAGCGGGCCGGCCGGCCAGCCAGCAGCCGGCCACGCTGACGAGTCATCTGTGGCAGCCTTGGCAGGAGTGTGGATAGAAGCAGCTCCCTATTAGCATGTGTTAATAGGAAGAGCAGATTAAGTCCTGTCTGGGATGCCTGATAATACACGGAGTAGTGCGCCACAAAGTGACGATCAATATGTTGAGTAAACAATCAACTAGACGAGCATGAATCAGGGAGCCGGAGAGTCTGTGAGCTGCTGTGCACAAACTGAGAGATGGAGATTTATGTCCTCTCAGCTCCCAGCATTGTTTCATGACGTCTTGTCAGCGGGGGAATGATGTGGCATCGTTCCTCAAAGTGCATCTCCAGAACTGCAACTGCACGCAGCTGTGAGCTGTAAACCAGCAGATAAACATTCGATTGTCACTTCAGTTCATACAAGGAGGAAATGAGAAACTCTCTCTCTCGTCTCAAACAAGATTCAAATATAAACTGTGCCACAAAGCAGACAGCAGGGTATCACCTCAAACTAAAACCTGATCAGCATTTTTGTTCATCTGCGTGACTCATTTTCTCTTTTTGTGGTCCAAAACATCTGCAATCCCATCTGGTCTGCACCTTCCAGCTTTCTACATCTTGCCCCACTGCACCATCGATGGTCTGCTGTTTGTGGCTGGTGTTGCTGTTGACTGAAGTTTGATGCCGTTAGAGCAGAGCTGTTCCTGCATTAAGGGATGGGAGGGATCCAGGAAGCTGCTTTATTAATTATGAGGCCCCTCAGTCAAGGACAGAACATGCTGAAAAGCTGACATGAACTCATTATTTATCATCATCATCATCAAAGAGCAAGTTTATTTACAGATGAACACAGCTGGAGCTGCCTTGCTCGAGGGCACCGTTCACCCTGTTTTCTGGGTTTAATCATATTTGGTTTGTGATTGCTGAAATTCTCAGTGTCACTTGGTAGATTACTGGATCTCCCTACCTTGTTTGACAGATGTCATGGAGTTTGCTCCATGCTGATTGATGAAGACTGGTTGAAAGTTTGGCATAACATTATATTTAGTGAGTGGACCTTGAGGTGCATTTTTTGTCCGATATTTATGACTTTAATCATGGAATTCAGTCTGTTTTACAGAATATTACCCTTTCCCCAGCTCTGTGTGAACACAAATACAATATACCATCATAGACCAAGTTTTGAGACATTTTATTTTATTTTATTTTATACATATATTATACCCAGTAAATTGAAATTTGATTTTTCAATTCATGCTCCTTCTTTTGCAGCTTTGCTTCTTATTTTGGATACCTTGCACGCTGAGAGACCGGCTCTCTGGCTCCAATCGTTGCAGTCGGAGCTTATTTTTGCCTCCGGAGCGGCTCTGCCTCAGAGAAATATTTGTATAACTAAAACTCCAATCTGTGTCTACAGCTGCACTCTGCTATTTAACCGCCTTGATGATTTGGGGTGGATTGCAAACCTCGGGGGATGCAGACAGACTCGGGCCTCATGTCAGGGTGTCAGGTGACACCCTGAACGTTATCTCGTTGCATCGTCTGTCATATCTAATATTTAGATGTTTTCACAGTGGCAATTTATTGGCTGAATTACAGGCGAGGAGACAGATGCACATTGCTCTGTATGACCTTCTCAGCAAGCTATCACAAACATAATCTATAGGAAGGTTAAAGGGTCACCTGCATTTGTTGGACAAACTGTAACAGAGATTTTTTAGCTCCAGTTTTGAACTTCCGTGGCCTCCAGAGGATGGATCCTCTAACCCCAGCTCCACCAGCAGCACCTTTCACTTTTCCAGTGAAATATCTTAATGACTGCTCAAATTGGTGCGGTTGCATTGAAATGATAATTTAATCTCTCCCAACTTTTCTTGTATTACCCCAGAGTTGATATTTTTGTGAAACTGTTGGTTGATGCGATTGATGTTTGGTGCAGACAAATATTCAACAGGTCAACATCAAAGGTGTCTAATACTATAAGTCGTAAATATGTGATAAAAAGGAATCACATATTTATGGATTAAAAACTGTCAAACAAATCACAGATTTACAAAAATATCATTAATTAAGTCATTAATTTGTGAAAAAACAAACTCTGGTACCATCATTAATGGTGGTGTATGTGGCGTGATGAGGATGATTCATCCATGAAAAGTGAAGCCATGTGTTTTTCCCCTCCCATGGCTCCATTCCTTTATTTTAGGTTTCTATTTTGTTTTGAAAGTGAAGCATTTATTGGCATTTATTACCTCCACCAAGGAGGTTATGTTTTCACTGGGGTTTGTTTGTTTGTTTGATGATTGGCATAATAACTCAAAAAGGTGTGGATGGATTTTGATGAAATTTTTAGGGTTGGTCAGAAGTGACCTAACTTAAAACTGAATCATTGTTGGTGGTGCCATTGAATTGGCTCCAATCACCACCAAAATCCGTTTTAAGTTAGGCCACTTTTGACCAAACCTGAAAATTTCATCAAAATCCGTCCACAACTTTTTGAGTTATTTTGCAATCCAACAAAGCAACAAACAAATAAACAAGACCCGGTGAAAACATAACCTCCTTGGCAGGAGTGGTAACTTTAAATAAAAAGTCGCTGCCGCCTTGGCGTAGGTCTGCGCTCTCTGAGTGCTTTCTAGTTCAGTCATTAAAACATCTTATGCTAGACTATTTTATGTTTTTCAACAAGTCAGTTAAACCCATTTTCTAAAGTTTGTACAGAGTTAGACTGTGGCTTTAGTTCACTTTGTAGTCAGGTACTGGAAACAAGAAAATACATTGTCCATCTGCCTGTATTTACGAATTAAAATGTATAAATACCCTTTATGTAAAGGAAATCTGTAACTTTCGCCCTTGGTACAGCTAACTCCGAGGATCATGGGAAAGGTCCCTTTAAAAGAGTGTGACCAATCCTGCAGGGCAAGAGCCAGGTTAAACAGCTGTACAAGCATTATGATTTTAACAATAAGATCTCTGGAATCTAGCCGCGGTCATTAAATCCTATGAAACACAGCAGGAGCCAGAGCTTTTTCCTGGTGTGTGTGTGTGTGTGTGCATGAGAGAGTACATTCATACATGCTCCGATGGATTTGTTTCCAGATGTGTAATTCCCTGACTGGTACCAGAGCTGGTATGTTGCTCAAATGTAGCGTTCTGTTAATCCAACCATAGCACTGACTCTTCTCAATTTTCTGATCGTCTTTGAAAAACAGCAGCCAAAAGAAGCAGTCGGTCACTTTGAATGAGTTAAAGGTTTGGACTGTTCTGCCACGGCCGTGCAGCGCACTCTCTTGTGACTGACATGTTTACCAAACGCTGTAATGGCATCATTTTCTGCTATGCTGCACTCTTCAGCAAAGCAGAACAGTTTGTTTTATTTCAGAATGGCAGGAGGTTATGCAAGGAAGTCGTACTGCAGCGAGGAAAGCAGGCATCCCTGGGTACATGTCAGAGTTTCCCACCCGAGATATTTTTAGGCACAAAACGGGAACATTCAATGAATATCTGCATCTCTCTTTGTGAGATAGTGTGCCAGAGCGTAATATACCTTTACGTTTTTACTCAGTAGAACATTATGATTGAGGACGTTTCATTTCAGTCTACAGTTTAGACCAGTAGAAGAATAAACAAGACGTTTTTAGGTTTACGTGAGCAACAAAAATACTTGGTTAGATTTAGAAAAAGAATCATTAAAATAACTGTAAAATAATTGTTCAACCCTTGTCAGAAATGTCTCTGAACAAATTCTTTCTTAAAGCATTTCTTACAGGGGCTCTTGTGAGGGTTAAAGGAGGTACCCAGCAAAAAAAGGGAAGATCAATTTTCATTATAATTCCTTCCAATATTAATGATATACTGTAATGCTCTTTATGTTTATTACTTAGTTGTGTTGTTGTGATTTTTTTTTAGATTATCTTTGATCATCTCTACTGGTCACTCTAAATTTAATTGAATTGTGGTTTCCTTTGCATCAGTTTCAGGGTCCTTGATGTGAAAAAGTTTGGCAACCATTGGTCTAAAGGATACATAGCTCCAGAAATCTAAACTTCATCTGTTGTGTGTCACATTTATTCTGATCAGTCCATTGTTAGGACACGATCTGTGTGTCTTCATTTAGACGCTCTCTTTAGATAAAGGTGATACACAGGTCATAATGAGGTACAATGGAGGCTCTGCTGCTGTCAGTCAAAGCATCTTTGTGATGAGGAAAGTAAGCAATGACTTTTAAAGAGTGTTTGACGTTTTTCCCACTCTGAATTCTGTCTTAATTATAGTATTACAAAAATCATATTGTCCTTTATCATTAGAAATTCAGTTTCTTTTGTTTTTGTTTTATAATTTGGTCATTACATGCAGCATCATGCCTAACATTTGCCTTCCTTTCTGTTCTCATTCTGCTGCCCTCTCTGATCAGCTATTATGTGAGAAACTGTAGATCTGACAGGAGATTTATACTCACAGTCTCTGACAGGGACACATTCAGTCACCTGTATTAACTGTTAGTTTAAAGTGAAACAAACTTTATACCATAAATGGCAGATGATAACAGTTGTGTCTCTTTGTGTCAGATCAGTATTAACAAGGAAATAAATTTTAATTAGTGGGGAGCATCTGGCAGAGCTTGTTGGTGGGCCTTTTCTCGTAAAGGAACAGGAGCCGCTGCTATTTCTTTCCCCAATTTAAAGACAATTATCTCAGCAGCTGCTAACAAAGGGTTTGGTTACATGGTAGCACATGTTCCACAGCTGAGCGTCGTTCACATGTGCACAGATCCAGTATCATCAAAAATGCAACACATGGAGCAATTTACACATTTTGAAGAATGAAAGGTTCAAAAATGAATTTCACTGACTTCCATCAGGTAAGAGGTGACACATTTTCCTTCTTTTGCAGGAATGGTTCACAGAGGACTGTAAGTTCAGGGAACGCTTCCAGGAGAACAGCTACAACACGTACGCCTCGGTTATCCACAGGAACCACAGGACTGGTCGCGACTGGTTCGTGGCCCTCAACAAGAGAGGGAAAGCTAAGATGGGCTCCAGCCCGCGGGTCAAGTCGCAGCATGTCTCCACTCACTTCTTGCCCAGGCTCAGTCTGCATGACAAGAGTGAGCGAGGCTTCACCATCACAGACAGGAGCAAAGAGAGGAGGAAAACACCGCCGCCACCGCCGCCCAAACCTCCTCTGGCGAAGACTGTCCATGCAGGAACACCGCCAAGACGTACGCAGGTCAAGTACTGGCCTAAGTACCGGTTTGGATAGACGTCAAAGGGTTTGGCTTTATGTTCACAGACGCTGGACATACAGCAAGAGTGATGGATAAACTGACAATGGTCATTTATGACATTAAAAGCATTCCGGGTGTGAAAAACCTCAAAGGGCTGCCAAGTACGACTATGGAGCTTTTCTCTGCAGAAGCTATGATCTTAGTGGGGAGTTTCTACTTGAGTTGTTGATGCACTGTCCTGTTTAATGCTATTATTTGTGTATGTGGTGAACTCCGGCAGTTAATCTGATTTAAAATCAGACACTGTTTAAGCTGAAATCCATAACTTTCTGCATATTCTTAGTGTTGAAATAATATCTAAACACATTAAAGAGGAAAAGTCATCAACATGGTTTTGCTATCTTGCTAACAGAAGGCAAATTTTGTCACCATATAATATGCTCCATAATTTGTTAGTTGGTAAAGTTACTATTGGGAGTAGAAAAGGGGAAGGACTGTGAGTTTTGGGGTGCTCTCAATTTTCTGGAATAGCAGGAAAGCCTTTTTTCACATGAGATTTATATTTAAACTCTGCAAATTCTGTGACATTTATTTATTTTTAATACCATACTATACTATAAAATAATATACTATAATACAACTAATAATGATACATGTATGTTTTACCATTAGCAGAAAAGAACAGTTACATCTGCATAAAACCATTTAGTCACAAATGCAGATGTTCTCCACTAACTCGGAGGAAGTTGTAAAGTAAATATTGTTATGGCTGAGATGCTTTTGAATTTGTAAGTTAAAGTGAAATAATATACCAAAAGTAGAATGGGATGACACAAATTCTATACTGTTATTTCATATTCAGAGTTATGTCTGGTGTGACGCCGCTCCTTTGAACAGACATAATAAACTTCCATTATACATCACAAGTAATTCATCTTAATCTTTTAAATTAGATACAGAACAAATAGACAGACGGTCAAACATTGAAATTACATCTAAAAGGAGGAGGGAACTACAAAAGATAATTGTAAAATTGCTATTGAAATAGCAGCGCAAAAGTCCAACATTTTACCATCGAACAACACTCCACCATGCAGATGACAAAAATATGACCGTTAAACAAAGAATAGGCTGTGGATTTCAGCTTTAAACGCTGAAGAATATTTATCTTCAGATACGAAAAGCTCCTGCATAAACATTCACACCGACCAACTATCCCTTTGTGAACACCACATTTGTGATAATCAACATGAAATTGAGGAGATGGAGATTCTCCCCCTCCTCCTCCTCATCCTCCTCCTCCTCCTGGACAGCTGTGAGGGATCAAGGAGAAAACTGTCCATTGAAACTATCGTTTTAGCAACCGGCTGTCTCCCCTGAAAAATCCAGAGTCATGACCTCACGGCATTCCCCCCAAGGAGGAGCGTGCACCGCCGTCACCACGAGGATAAAGATGCCGAGAAAGAGCGGCCTCTTGTTTTGGGGAAGGTTCAGGCTGTAGGTGTATCAGATGGCAGGCAGCCGATGAAATGTCATGGACATCTCTGGGGAGGAAGGCAGAGTTTGGCCTCCCTAAGAGCCTGAACTATAAATTAAACTGTCTTCTTATTTAATTGTGTGGATTACTTGCGCTTGGGGTACATTTTGTAGAAATTCAATCACCAATTCAATCTGTCATATAACCTGTGTATTAACCTATGGGAAAATCCCCCTACAGTACATAATATCACACGTACGTCACATATTTTAATGACTGAGATGAAAATCTCAAATAGGTTTATGGATATGGCGTATTCCCCTTATATCTTTAAACATTCAAACCTTTTATTCTGCAGTGAAAGTCAAGGCAAGAAAGGAGTTTGGTTCAGGTCTCAGGTCTCAGTCTCAGTCAAATATAC
Organism: Synanceia verrucosa; assembly: GCA_029721515.1. Classification (NCBI taxonomy): domain Eukaryota; kingdom Metazoa; phylum Chordata; class Actinopteri; order Perciformes; family Synanceiidae; genus Synanceia; species Synanceia verrucosa. The sequence continues at coordinate 12,393,969 of CM056551.1, read as the reverse complement.
AAATATCCATCTGAATGTGTTATCATTATAATAGAAATGTTGTTAAACTGCAAACAAAAAATCATAAGAACATGAGGAACAAATATTAAATCAAAAGACCACCATAACATACATTTCCATTATAAGGTGAATACACAGGTTACTGCAGAGGTAGCAAAGCTAAATATATACTGTGGCCAAGTGGCCAACTTGTTGTTTTCTAATGATCTTCTGTGATGTCATCATGTTGTGTGATCCTCATTAACATTAACAAGAAATATTTTTTCTACCAGATTTTTTTTTTATAAAATCGTATGAAGAAGAGTGTTTTTTAATGTAGTATGACGAGTAAAAATAAAATATATCAGTGGCTATTGACATGTGTGGTGTATATTTAAATACTGGAGGTTTTTTAGACTGATTTCTTTGAAGCAGTGCTTGATTGCATTGCAGCTTATCAAAGAACAGGAGAGGAAGTAGAGTTCAGGATCACAGAAAGACAGGTGTGTGTGTGTGTGTGTGTGTGTGTGTGTGTGTGTGTGGTGACAGGACTGCGTTGGCTGATGTTCTTCAAATCCTCTGAGGTCATGACAGTTTTTACTTCAGGCTAAAACAGGCCTGAGCGCTGATGGCTGACCAGCATTCTCCTTCTTCTTTTAGATGTGATGAGCATGTGGGATTCCTCCTCTCCTGACACTGATCGTTCAACATTTAGCTTCAATAACATCATACAACTTTTTCTATTTTTTTTTTTACCCCAAATAGTTTATTTTTGTTTTTTCTACACTACCTTGACTTCATTTTAAATTTTAAATTAGGCAATTAACCTAATCCCCATGCATGTTTTTGGATGGTGGGAGGAAGCCGGAGTACCTGGAGAGAACCCACGCAGACACGGGGAGAACATGCAAACTCCACCAGAAAGGCCCCAGGTCGGGATTCGAACCCGGTCTTGCTGTGAGGCGACAGCATTAACCACTACACCACCGTGCCCGTCCCCGTGACTTCGTATTCACATATTTTAGTATTCTTACACATATACCTCTGATGTGATGTGAAGAAGAAGATATATTTCTGACTACAAAAAAAATATATATATATATATTGATTGGATTAAGGGAGGTCCTATCAGCAGAGGGCCAGACACCAGAGCAACTGCTCATCATAAATGAGGACAGGAGCTCAAAGTTCACTTTTAAATAAAGTGCAGAAAAATACAAAAAAACATATTGTGTTTGTTGTTAACTGGTCATTTCGACAGATCATAGTAAGAGCATTAATAATGGCTCCATTCTGTTCAGTAAACTACGACAGACTGTGAACCTGAATCATCTTATTGGAATTCAGCCATTCTGTTTTTGATGCATTTTTCAGCTGGTAATTGTCATGAAAGATATAGCCAAATGCTCAAGCGTGCATAATTCTGCGTAAGACGTGATGCTGGTTATTAGACCAAAAACCTTTCATGAACATCCATTATCTACTGCTTATCCTCATAGGGTTGCGGGGGGCTGGAGCCTATCCCAGCTGTCTTAGGGTGGAAGGCAGGGTACACCCTGGACAAGTCTCCAGTTCATCACAGGACACATAGAGACAGACAACCAGTCACATTCACATTCACAACTACGGTCAATTTAAATTAGCCAATTAACCTAATCCCCATGCATGTTTTTGGATGGTGGGAGGAAGCCAGAGTACCCAGAAAGAACCCACGCAGACACAGGGAGAACATGCAAAGAGAGGCCCCGGGCCGGGAATCAAACCCAGTACCTTCTTGCTGTGAGGCGACAGTGCTAACCACTACACCACCGTGCCGCCCCTTTCATGAGCATTCATAAGGAAATCAGATGACATGAGTCAGAAGAGGAAAGAGAGATTGTTCAACACAGAACAAGAACTACACAGTTTTGTATTTATTATTCATACTGGTGTTAAATAATGAAGTGGGTCTTTATTCCTAGGTAAGAAAACACTTGGTGACCTCAGAAAGGACGTGACTCTAGCGTGACAGACATTGTGTTAAGTTGATCTTGAAGGAATACATTCCCTCCTTAACCTTTCTGTCATCTGCCTCCATTCCTTTTGTCTTATTTGTCTGTCTACGCATGTTCATACAGTGTTGGCCATAAGTTACATGGATGCTGAATGAAAGCATTTCAAATGATTACCTCACTTTCCGTGGACGTCATCGAGGAGCCATTAAAAGTCATGCTGAATGAGAAAATTAAACAAAATTATAATAAAAGATGATAGTGACAGCCAAGAGTCACAAAATTTCTGTAAAATGAGCCAAGAACATTCCCACAAAACATTTTATTCTCTACTTTATGGTGAGTAAAGGTGCCAAATAGTGCTGATTTGCCAGGGTTCAGGGACTGACATCATCAGAGTCAGAGAATTGCAGTCCATGAGGGAGAGAGGATGAGCATGGATATATGAAAAAAGCACCATCATAATGGCCCAATTCACCAATCATTTCCTCTAACGGGCCCAATTAACAATGATAATAATAATAAAAATGCATCTTATTTGTTGAGACTTTTACAATACTCATAGGCACTTCACAATGGTAAAAATGACAAATATCTCAAATATTGTTCCAAATGGATTCATTTTCCACATTTGTTTTTTGTTGCTTCAAATGATCCTCACTCACCAAATACAGCACAGCATCAAACCAAATACAAATAATTTATGATGACTGTCATCAAGATGTGATCAAGCACACCTCTGAGTGCTGCAGGTATATAAATATTGAGTCCAGTGCACCTGGCTTTTAGCTTGCACATTGCCTTTCCTACACTTGATATTATGAGGCAGTTTATGTAGAGTCTATGGTTTATACAGTCTGTTAGGTGATGAAAATGATTCCCATATTCTTTAGATTTTTGAAGATTCAATTTTGGGCGATTGTCTTTCCATGTGGGATGATATAGGCTAACCCTAATGGGTGAATTGGTACAGATTGAGTAGTGGTTGAACGTTGTTGTTGACGTGAGGGGCGTGACGTAAGCACGTTGACTTCCGCTTCCTGTAATGTGCCGCCAACAGTCAGGTGAGATGGTTGCCATAGCAGCCTTTTACAACACAGAGCGCTTGGAGATGGAGTACAGCACGTCCACCCGTTTCCACGATTCTTTAACGCAATTTAAAGCCTACGAAGATTATCTCGACTCCAAAGTCACGCCAATGGATTTATTTTACCTAAAGGTGAGTCACTCTGGTACAAACGGTTACTGTTTTGTAACCACGTCAGAGCCGCATTCACAGAAATTGTCGGTAGTTAATCTTTGTGTTAGTACATCAGTGCACGTCATGAAAACACACCTTTCAACTTTTCGAAATAACCTAGGCCTCTCATTAATTCGGCATAAACTAAATCCCCTGACTCGTTCTTCTTTATCATACAATACAACATTACATGGTTCAGATCTGTTGCTTTTAAGACGGCGGAAGCAGCTAGTTGACGTTGTTTTGGAGCAAGAAACCCGACTTTACACGTTGACTTTGAGTTAATTAATTTGCCATTTACAAAACTAAGCATTTGCAGAATTCAACATTGTATTTTTTAAGATTAATAATTCATCCAGTAAATGTTTTTCCAGGGATATTTCTTGCCCGGGCGAAGAAGTTCAAACAATTGCCAAATAACTGAATGGACTTTGGCGTGTGGTCCTACTGAGAACGACCTTTTTACTAACAGCTTTACTTAGTTTGCATATAGGCATGTTTAAGTGCACAAGTATGCTTATGTAATTTTATTGTTGTTTGTATTTTTTTCTTTTGTTACAGTTTTTACTGCCAGTATTAAAGCAGTGAAGGTTTTGTTGGTGTAGTACTCACGGTCTCACACTAGATGGCAGTCACACTCAGGTGTGGTAGTGGAGGTTTAAACTATGGTCTAACCAAGCAGCCACCATCAGTCCTCCTCTGAAGTATGAATCATCGTCATCATTTCAATGCAGTAGAAATGACAAAAAATGTTGGTAGAAGTTTCCAGGTGCCTTGGTCCATTATCGTTGTTAGGCATACTGTTGTTAAGCAAATCAGAAGAGTTCACCATAAGTCATAGTTAGGCTTTGACTTCATGTTCTCCTGTCTGAACCACAATCACTCTTAAGTAAGAAACATTGAGACTGCAAGTACTGCAAATGGTCTTCATTATTTCTGTTGACCTCATTTTGTCCTTACTCCTTACAGATCTATTCATTAATTTACAACTTTATGTCAACATATTTCTCTTCTGATGTGTTCGATGTATTCTAACTGGTACACAAATACTTCTAGACAGGTTTGAATTCAACCTGGTCATCTGATCTAAAGGGGCAGTCCTGCTTTTACCCAGCAGATGGCACACCTGCTAATAATATGCAATATGCTGCTGTAGTGGGCCACTTTGTTTGAACACCTGTGTCCACAGAGAGGAGAGCAGCTCATATCTGACCTGATAATCAGCTGCAGTCAATCACTATCCAACTCAATCACCCACATGTTGTGACACACCACAGTCGGCCCAGGTCATCTACTGTGTCTTTCATGCTGATAAGCCTTTATTATGATAAACTAGCTAGTTATAAATGTCATTTTCCCGTTATTTAAGACTTGCCAAACTGTCACTATGAACAAGTTAAAGGGGTCTGTATGTCTTTTTCTTTGAGAGTATTAGTTCAGTTCCTGGTGTGTCAACTCTCAGAAGCAGCTCATTCAAATAGACTTATTCAATGAGCCTTGAAAATGAAGACAATGATTTTCAGGCCAATTTTAGGCCCAGCAAATGTCTGAGACTCATTTCTGGTGAGCCACATCAAAGTGGAAGGAAAATATAACTTTTCCTCTCGGGTGCGGACACAGGCCCGGCTGCTGGGATTTAGGGGTAGGAGGACATGTGGCCGGAGCTTTGATCTGACAAGCCACAGGATTTGACAGCAAGATTTGGTTTTTAGATGATGACTTTATGGCTTGGCTTTAATGATGGTGGGTCTGCAAAACGAGTGATTGGAATAATGTAGCTAACAATCCCTGCAGGGGCACCGACACATGGAAGCTTGCACGCACAAACGCTGAATGGACCTCACACTAAAACTAGAAAACTAAACTATATTACTTCCATATTTGGGGAGAGGTGTGAAAATAAGCTAAACGCCAGATTTTGCGTTCACTTTATGATTTTACAAATCCAAGATTTATTTCTCTTTTTAAGTTGCCACTCAGCGATTATCCAGTTCTTCAAAATTTGTTTAATGACCAAATAATCTTGCAAATTTTCTCTGTAAGACACAGTAATTATCATTTTTAAACTATAATGCTTGAAATTTCCAACAGGAAATGATTGTTTTAATTATTTTTTGAAGCAAATGTGCCAAATATTCTCTGGTCCCAGCTTCTAAAATGTGAGGAATCACTTCTGCTCTCTGTTTTATATCATTCAGGCAGCTTTGCAGATGAAACAAGCAGAAGACCTTACTGTGAGCTAAGGGAAATTGTGATAGGCATTTTCACTACTTTCTGACATTTTCATAGTCATTGAAATAGTATTTCCATGCCAAAATTCAAGACCTGACAATCTGCAGCCCTGCCTACAGACCAAATCCCTTCTCCTTGTCTGACTCCTCTCCTCTTCTTTCCTCCTGCAGAGCAAGGAGTTGGCCCGTAGGCTGGTGGAGAACGGCCACAAGGGCACAGTCCTGAGCAGGGAGGAATTTGAGGAGAAGAAAGCAGCTGCTCAGGCTGCTGAGGCTGCGAAGAGCAACACTTTCTACAGCCGCAGCCAGCCAATGTGAGTTCATTGATTGCCCAACGCACCGTCACCTGGATGATGAACAGTGGGAGCAAATTCACAGTAACCATCAGTCAAACGCTAGAATATCATGTATCAAAATCAAGTCTGACTATAGTCAGTGAATCACTCAGTCACTGTGGCTGGGAGAGGTAAAGATACTCTTGCATCTTATCTTCCAACCTTAAGTCTCTAGATCGATCTCTTTGGTCTCTACTGGCTCTTTACCACCCGACTACAAATCCCAGAAGTCCCAATATTACTCACAGGCTGTGTGAAAGCACCCTCTTGTGCCAGCTCCCGAAAAACCACTTTAATGTACTGTATATATACGTTTATGGCACTCAAGCTTTGTATTTTAAAAGACATAGAAATGTCTTTGGCACTCAAAGAGTTAATAGTTAAGTCCTGGAGTTAGAAAAGTGTAAGTTTTTGGGATGTTAGGATGATAATGATAATAATATTTTCATTACCTTAGAAAAAGCCATTAATATCTCCATACGGAGTGGGTTATGACGTTTGTGTAGTGTCAGACTTCTCCAGCTCTTGATGTTAGCATCCTGTGGTTCATTGGTATTGACCTGTCATTCATTGTGAAAAAATAATATTTTAGACTTGTGTTGCATCAGTTTTACTTCATCCTCATTGGATAAAGCCCCTGTTTTATGACAGTTGCAGGGCAAACAATAGAATTATGGCTTTTGTTTCATGCATTTGATTGATCTTAGAGTCTGAAAATGTTTAGAGAAGAAAAAAGAGGAATACATTTGGAGGGGAATAAAAGAAAGGACTGGAGTTTCTAAAGTTTATTATTTCCATGATTAATTAATCTGCAGATGGTTCTATTCAAATTGTTTAGTTGTACAAAATGCTGATAAATAATGATAGTGTCCAACCAACAGCCTGGAGATATTTAATTTGTTTGAGTGCTGTCAAATCAAAGCTGAGCTAAACATCAGCATGTTTTTCTTTCCTCCTGTGTTTCTGAGACAGAATTTCTGTCTCCTTGCAAACAGCAGTAGCATCTAGAGGAGCATGTAAAACACATTTTCAGCTGAAGTTCTGCTCTGCTAATCAAGGCGCGACAGGTCATAAAATCTGAATCTTTTATAGCCGTATCCGGTGAGGTAGCGGTTCGAGCAGCTTGTGCAATCCTTTGTGATTACAAAAAAGACAGATAAATGGGAGTAATTCATCAAGACCATGTCCCAGACGAGCAACACTTTTTTTTATTCAAACTAGGCTTGCCCATCTGTCTAAAGTCAAATAAGAATGGTTAACATAAACAAGCCTAATGACAAAACTACAAAACAGGACTCCTCTATAAACTGTCCCTCCTGAAGAAAATGATCACAGAGATATTGTTCTCTTTCTTGATAAAGAATGTCCTTTGATGACAAGCCAGAACAGAGTCCAAATAAGTCACCACACACACACACACACACACACACACACACACACACACACACATGGTTTTGGATGTATCCAAACATTTACCTGCTAGGTGTTGAATTTGATTGAACCCTCAGATGCTTATCCAAATGTGCCCCCCCTTCCGCTGAATGTCTGTGAACATCAGTGACACTGGTGAAATGGGATCCTCCACACCTGCAGTCACAGTGATATTAGGCCACAGAGCCTTTTATCTTGTCCCAACAGGATCCAGGGAAATGTTGTACAGGAAACACTGGGATGTTTTATACACAGTAGTCTGTTCTGTCCACAGATCGACATCCATGTCCCTAAAGGCTGATAACTATCAAGCGATTTTAAAGGAATACTCCTCAGTGTCATATACTCACTACTTTGTAGCTCTGAAAAGTTAGTTTGTATTCTCAGCAGTTATAGTGGAGTCAATTGACCCTTTGGCAATCATGTAGCATAGCATCTGTCAACTTCGACCAGAGTCACACACGACAACTGATCCGTTTGGAAGGAGATACAGTGCTGAACAAATTTTTTAGACCACCCCTCAGTGTGAAGTATTTGCCAGTGCTGTCCTAAACTAACAGTATTGCTGATCACCAAAATATTTATTTGTCCATAAATTTACAAATTTTCTGTTTTATAAAAGAGAATAAAAAAAATAGCAAAGTACATAATTTTTGACTGAGATGCCAAATTCCAGTTATTTCCTGGACAGAAAAATGTGTTTCAGTGGTTGTTTGTTATTCTGGATTCATTTGTGACTTCTCAGAGAATTCCAGTGTTCTGGCTCAAATTTGGTATAAAAAGGTGAATTCAGTGTAAGTTCCTCACTCCTGTGTGTTCAGAATAGTGAACACAGTGGGAAAGAAAGCATCTGAATTAAAGCTCTGAAATGATGTTGAAAGCTCTTTGAGACTTTCACACTGTGAGCTGCAGGGTTTACCTTTAGTCTTTATCTTTTAAGATATTTTTGCTGCATATATTTGACATTGATGAAATCTTCTCCAAACATATCTTAGGTCCGTCTCTCTGAAATCCCTTATTTTCTAAAAATGTTATATTTATGCAATTGCAAACCAGAAGCACATCAAAACATACATAAAACACAACATTTTAAAATACTGTATTTGTGTTGTGTTGCTGCTTCAGATTAGAAAACATTTGCAAGATGTTTCTGTAGAAATGTTGTTACATTTTGATTTGATTTGGTTTTTGTTTCTTTTGTGTGTTATCATCTCCACTGAAATCTATATTCTATGAATCATTAATCACTGCTGCTGATTGAACAAGCTACAGTCTTTTCGGAAGGCCTGCAAATATGCCTGTCACTATTTTATAAAGATACTACAGTTTACTATAACACAAGACAAATACTAGGAATAAGAATGTTTGAAATTTCTGGTTGATAAATGATCAAGTACTGACTGAGAGATTAAAGCTATAGCTGGTAATCCTGTTCAGAAACACTTTTTGTTCTACTGGGTGAAACGGTCCTTCCACTCTGAGAGCAGTCAATACATTATGTGTTCAGTAAAAGGAAGGAAAAGAATCAGACCTCTGTGGCATCTACAGGACTGTAAAAACTCTGACCAATCCACTGACACTCGGTCCCAATGGAAAGAACCAATCAGATGGCTTCATGTCTTGTCCTGCCCATGTTGCCCTCTGTCTCACATCACATTTCACCATTGCTGGAAATATACAGCACACTCCTCTGCAGATATACAGAGTGAGCAGAAGAGGGACGTGGCTTTGGACGGAGCACTGATGGGAGGGGGAGGAGGAGGTGGAGCTTAGAGGAGGTGCCACTTTCAAATCTTGATAGCTCTCTTGAGCCCCTTTCACACCACGTCGGTATTTTTGTGCAGTGTGAAAGGGTTGGATCTGCTCTGCTCGGCTCAGTGGCAGTGTGAAAAGCGAGCTGCGTCGACCCACTAATTTACTCGTTGATGCCTGTCGCATTCTGCTTTAGTCACTGAGGAGCCTGTCACTGTGAAGCTGCACTGCAGAGCTGCTCACTCATAAGATCAGTCTTCCTGTTGATCTCCAGAGACCGATCTCTGTTAATCAAACAAATCAAATATGTAGCGACATCATCATCAAATATGTAGCAACATCATCTTTAATAGACGAGTATATGTGATTTAGTTCTACATCATTCTGGGGAAATCCCACCAATTGAGGAATCCCGGTGTGAACTACGCAACTGTGTTTATATGCAGCTTGAACAGCGATCTGACACAGCTTTTTATTGATCATGGCAGTATGCATTAGTACTAGTATTAGTATTAGTACTGTGCTAGGTTTGTACACTTTGCAAAAGGGACAAAATTGCAACGCACGAAACAACAACATTAACGTGTGACTCGTTAATGTCCATGCTGGACATTGTATACCTCGCAGTGTTCCATCCATCCATCCATTATCTACCGCTTATCCTCATAGTGTCGCAGGGGGGCTGGAGCCTATCCCAGCTGTCTCAGAGCAGAAGGCAGGGTACACCCTGGACAAGTCTCCAGTTCATCACAGGGCACATAGACAACCATTCACACCTACAGACAATTTAAATTAGGCAATTAACCTAATCTCATGCATGTTTTTGGATGGTGGGAGGAAGCCTGAGTACACAGAGAGAACCCACGCAGATACGGGGACAACATGCAAACTCCACACAGAAAGGCCCCGGGCCGGGATTTGAATCCAGTACCTTCTTGCTGTGAGGCGACAGAGCTAACCACTGCACCACCGTACTTAAATCTGTAATGATGTCAAAGGAGGAAAAAACAGGCAGCAGTTCTCAGAGCTAGAGGTCAGACCCGCAGCAGCTGGCAGTGTGAAAGTGTCCTAATGCCGAGCCAAGGCGTGTCAACCCGGGATAAAAAATCCTGTATCGACCCACTGATTTCAGTATTATTGCTGGCTCTTCAACATCACCATCTATAGCTTTCATCACTTTCAGTCTAAAAGACACATTTTTTTTGGGCAATGTCCCTTTAATGTTTTGCCACAACCAGTGCAAAGCACCTGCAAAATCATTGTAACTTTGTCTTAACCAGACACACGTGTATAATGAGTGCCAACACCACAAGTGTAATAAGGAAGCACAGTTGTTTCCTTTTAGCCTTTTTCTATTGAATTCAACAGCCATGTAGCAAAAACACAACTGATTTTCATTTCAAATACAGAACTAGTCTCCATCATCAGTTATAGCTTGTTTTTCATCAGCGCTCTACAGCAGGCAGATGAAAACACTCTATTAATAATCGGACATTGCTGCAAAAGATATCACTCATAACAGTTTTACAGTCTGTTGTTCTGAACAGGCCGGACAGTCGCATGTGGCTTTTGAATCCTCTCCAAGGTTATTAAGTTGCTGGCTTATGTTATTTCAAGAACACCTTTCATGTACAAAATTTCATGTTGAACAAAACATTACAAAAAATGTATCATTAAATTGAAGATAAAATAGAAATATTAAATTAAATATAAAATTAAATATAGATATTGCATATGAACTAATTTCTGTATTAAATGTCAACCTCAAATAATAATCAGATACTTCACATCAGTCATTAAGTGACTGAGAGTGCACTGTGGGTACATTGCACCTGCTGCTTGGATTACTGCTTCAATGCCAACCTGTGGGCGACATGTTGTTTAATGTATAAGTTTTGAACTAATTAACAGCTTTCGTTGCTTTCCCACACTTGGAAATGTGACATCCTGTGAAAGACCTCCACAAGACGGGAAAAAATTAAACAGCATTTGCAGACTTTTTCCATCATAAGTGGCAAGTTTGTGTGAATGCAGATTGCTCTTTCCTCTGTGGTTTTTCTGATTGGACCTCCACCAAACTGACCCCCTGACCTCCTGTTACGGTCACATAGAGAAAACACAAGGCCCAGAATGCGATGTACCACCTGCACAGTGGCCGGAGCACAATCAGTACAGTGTTCTGAGCGTGACGTGGAGCAGAAACTGGCAGCTGTTATGGTAAACAAACTCTTCAGCTAGCAGAAGGGAAAAAAAAAATCAAAATTTAAGAAGAAAAATCGCATCAGTAATAATCTTGCATTCGTATTCAGATCAAATGGAAATCATTGTTTCAAAAACCTTTTCACCTGCATACTTATTCTCTCATGGCACTGGTCATGCTGTTTTGGGAATGCACTTTGCCTCCCCTGTAAGCCTTAACCTATGTCTCTGAAGGCATGTCTTTTTTCACTGCTCTGTCACTGCTCTGTGCTCCCCCCCCCCTTTCCTTTCTCTTCTTTTCAACCTCCCCATGCTCTCTTGGAGACCTTTAGTGCCTGCAGGTGTATAAATAAAGCTGTTTTCAATTAAGGGCTAACCTCGCCTGTAGCGTGCATCTGATCAATGAATGCCCCCACACCTGTGGTAATAAAATACCAAGGGAGTGGAGATAGCGCAGTGAATGCTAATCAGATGTTGGCCTGTTGTTGCCCTGCCTCATTCTTGAGGACAACACGCTCCTCCTGACAGCTTGGCTGTGAAAAGGGGGTGGGGGGCACATCAGAAAAAGACCAAACAAAAGACCTGGTGCTCTCATTAGACATAAGTGAAATACAATACTTGAATGAATGGGATGCTTAGTCACTTGTGCGGGTGTTTGGTTAGGGGGAAGCTGAACGGCCAGTCGGAATCAACTAATAGGAATAGGACGTGGCTCTTATAGCCAAGTTCCATTTTGGATCCAATTTCAAGTTGGTGAAATACCTGGATTAGTTATGCTGAGTTTTATATAGTCTCTGTCTTGGCAGAACGTGAATTGTAAAACATTCGGTTAGTTGTTATACAATGAGCAAACCAGGACTTTTGATTTTTAGCCATCAAAATTGTATTATTAGAAACTGCTGTTTCTTAGCTGAAGCTAAATTAGGGCCTGAAATGATTTGCAATTGAGAATGCTACAAAAGAAAATGATTATTTTGTGTTTAATCTTGTGTTCCAGAAGTGAGAGAACAATTTTGTAGACGAGTGTCATATCACAAGTAATTCAGGACTTTGTTTTCAGAGGAACAACTTCTATTAGATATTCCAAACCACTTAAAGCTCTCAACATGCCAGATATATTTGGAAGTCTTAACGGCATTGACTTTTTTACGGACAATAATAAAATTTGACATAAAGTCAGAGACAAACAAGAGGAGCACTGCTGAGCGGACGTGAGGCCTCTGTTTCCTCTCCTCTCAGCTCAGGCTCGGGCCCAGAAGTCCATGTCAGCATATGTACTGACCTCGCATGCTCACGGCGGCCCTGCGAGGTTTCCATCAGACTCCCCGCGATCTCCCCACAGTCCAAACCACAGCCATGCTCATTGTCCATTGTGCTGCTGCGTTTTTACAGTCCACCTCAAGAATTCTCCCCTCTCTCTCACTCTCTACTCTATATTAAAAGTGAGCTATCACTTGCCGTGCCAAGTAAAACCAGCACCACGAACACGCACAGTGAATACATTTCAACACGGATCCGACCTCCAGATGCTTAGCGAAAATAAGATTGGGGATGTGACTGACATGAGAAGCCTCACGAAGCTGATCCCAGGCTCATTTTTAGAGAGCCAAACCCCCGCCACTCTCCGCCACTGCTACTCTGGCGTGGGCCCTCGGGCGACGAGTTTTTGCAGTCTCTAATACATGTGCTGTCAAGCCAATTGCCTCTCTTGCTCTTTGTGATTTTGGATGGGTGTGTAACATTGGAGCTCTCCCCTGCAAGCTCTGTCCAGAGAGCGCACATCCTGCCAGGCTTAAGCTGGCTGCCACATCCCAGCACGCAGCACACGGGCCAGCATGTATCCACCAGTTTAGGACCAGCTGCTGCTGCAGATAATAAATGACAAGCTGTTGTTTGACCTGGAAGTTTCCACATTTTACAAGCCATTCCATATTTCACATTAAAGACTTGATTAATGCAACTTGTGCCCTCACTCATTGGCTGGATAACACTAAAAGAAAAGTCATCCACATACATATTGTATATTAATACCAGGTGTAAATGGGATCTAAGCTGAATTAATGTTTTAATCTGTTCACCCTAACTCTTTGTTCTTGAGAACAAAATGACAGAACAGGTTGAGAAAAAATCCATAGAAATGACAGCATAATTATTTTTTTTCAGCCTCTTAGCCGATACCAAACTACTGGAATATGTGTTTCTATATTCATTATCTATTGAGGCTAGTCGACTAGTAGATTACTCTGATCATTAATCAACCACCATCTTGAAAAATATCATTAATAATTTTAAATGGCTCCTGTAATATACTCAGTATTTTCCAGACAATGTTCAAATTAAATTGTGCTCAATTTTAACGTCAAGGAAATTACTTTATAGGAACATCAGTAGTTTGAACCCAGTTTATGTCACATTTCTTCTATGTGCAGCCAGAGTCAAGTGAGGCCTCAAGAATACGTGATCTCAGGAATATACACTCCTGATCAAAATTTTAAGACCAATTGAAAAATTGCATTTTGCACTGTTGGATCTTAAGAAGGTTCTAAATAGTGCTTTAAAATGCAAAAAGAAGAAATGGGACTGAGACAGGGTGGCACCCTGGTGTAGTGATTAGCACTGTCTCCTCACAGCAAGAAGGTACCGGGTTCAAATCCCTGCCCGGGGCCTTTCTGGATGTTGTTTGCATGTTCTCCCCGTGTCTGCATGGGTTCTCTCTGGGTACTCCGGCTTCCTCCCACCATCCAAAAACATGCATGGGGATTAGGTTAATTGGCTAATTTAAATTGACCGTGAGTGTGAATGGTTGAGAGGGTGTATCGTGACTTCCGCCCTAAGACAGCTTAGATAGGCTCCAGCATACATGCATCATCATCATTGTCTTCTTTAAATCCAACTTGTTGTGGAGTTATCTCCTCTTCTTTACATCCTGTAGACTGAGTGTCGGCCATTCATGATGACCCTCTGGATCTCTGGATAGAAATTTTCTGTTTGACTTCTCATTCTCCTGCACCATCGCACTCATGCAGTATATATGAGAGTAACCACCTTGCTTTGACCTACATCTAGTTCAATATAGTGCCCCTGGTGAAAGGAAGTGGTTTCCACATCATGCACAAATTATTCATACCCCTGGCAAATTTTGATTTAAAGTTACTTTTATTCAACCAGATTGATTGAAAATGACACAGGTGTCTCCCAGAAGATAGTAAGACGATGTACAAGAGGCATCATTGTGGAAAAAAAATATTTATCAGCTTTTATTTACATTTGAACAAAAACTATCATGTCCAAAATTATCCATACCCTTTGCAAACTGTCACAGTATGTGGGAAAATCCTGTTATATACTATTTCAAATAGTCCAAGCTGTTCTAAAGCATCCTATTTACCCTGATTCATTGGAAACAAATGTTTTAATGAAGTCAATGGGTGAAAAACAGCAACTCTCTGCAGCTGGTTTGTGGACAGTCATGGTTAAGACAAAGGAACTCACTGAGGACCTGTGGCTGAGCATTGTGGCTGCTCACAAGTCAGGAAATATCTACATGTTTTCAAGTTCCAGTGGCTACATAGTGAGCTAGTGATAGTGATAGTGAAAGAGGTGAAGAAGAATCAAGGATCATCTCCAAGGCCATCCTGGTGAATCTGAGCTCTGCTGGTGAAAACATCTCAAGGCAGACAGTCCAACAGACACTGAACCCTGCTGAGATCCATGGAGGCAGACCACGGGGGACGCCACTTCTCCAGATAAGACACACAAAAGCCTGCTTAACCTGATGATGTGATGTGACGTAAAAAAGGAGAAGCCTTCAACCCTAAGAATACCAGCCTTCAACCCTAAGAATACCAACCATGGACCAGGGAACCTGATCACAGGTTCTTCTTCCCAGTTGTCTGTGTCGCATGCAAGTGAAGTTACGGCAGTTTCGCGCTGCCGTATGACAACCTCGCCTACGCCGAGGAGGTACTCAGTTGTAATGAAAAAGCAACAAAATTGGGCTGTGCCGTGCCATGCCGTGCCGTTAGTGTGTAGTGGAAAAGTGCCAATAGTCTGCAGAGAAACTTGGCCTTGGGCACCAGTGGACATTGCTACAAGATAATGATCCAGAACACACAGCAAAACTGGTGAAGAAATGGTTATCGGACAAAAGCATTAATGTTTTGCAGTGGCCCAGTCAGAATCTAATTGAGAATCTGTGGAGGAGCTAAAGATCAGGATGATGGCAAGGAGACCTGAAAGAGTTGGAGCTCATCGCTAAAGATGAATGTGCAAAAATAAGAGTGGAGACATGCAACAATTATAGGCAAGCAATTATAGAACGAGTTTCATTGCTGTAATAGCCAATAAAGGTTTTTTTTATTGATTATTGAGAACGGTATGAATCATTTTGAACATGGTACTATTTGTTCAAATGTAAATAAAACCGGAGTATTTTTTTTTTTTTTTACAATGATGCCTCTTGTACATCATCATATTATCTTCTGGGAGACGCCTGTGTCATTTCCAATCAAGAAAAAATTGCTGGTTGAATAAAAGTAATCATTAAGTCAAAATTTGCCAGGGGTATGAATAATTTTGGGCTTAACTGTAGGTCTTCCCACCAGGCTTCCAGGCTGACCTGCCATCTTCTCTTTTGTACTTTTTTAGTGCTCTAGATGGAGGATGTGTATGATGGATTAGCTGATCTGTAAGGCTCGCCCTGATGCAAGGTCTGGAGGATGAGAGCTCTAATATGATATGATTAATCTTCTTTAATGCCATCTTGTTTTGATTGATTTCGGAGTGCAGAAGAATGACTCTATAGTTTTGGAGAAGAATGTTAAGTTCCATCTCCATGAATGTGTAACCAGGAATAGACTCCTATGAATTTTGTTGCAAAGGAAAATTATCCACTAATCAGCAGTTGAAAAATACTTTTAAATGGTTTCATATGTGTTTCTTTGCATTTAAATGTCAGCTAATAAATGAGGAAGAAAACCACACATTCAACATGTGCAAGACAGACAGGCATTCAGGGATGAGATCTTGTTTTCTCCTTTTAGGACTTATTTTGGAGATATTCTTTTCCAAAACTTTGACGTTTCCTTCAGCTCTATCCAAATCTACACATAAGATTTTACTTCAAACTAATCCCTACTCTCTGTGTCTGTTTGGACTACAGTATCCATCGCAGCATGGTCCTCAAATGAAATACATCTATTTTTGTAATCAATAAAAACTTGGTTTGAAAAAGATGACAAGGATTCCTTTGATCAACCTTCCAAAAACATGCAATTCTCAGGCAGGCAACGTGCAATGTGCAACCTCCCGACCCCCCAAAAGCCAAGGTGGCCACAACACACAAAGAAAGCTCAGGTAAAATATCATGCGTAGCACATGTGTAACTGATACATTCAGCTCATTGTAATCAGAGGTGACAGAGGACTTGAGAAAAATCCCAAAATAAAGTAAATTGTCATGCTGTGTGGAATTTTCCTTGACGTCCACCAGCCCAAAATAATATTTTCCATAAGATCCATTTTCCTGAGCACTCTGATGAAAAATACTCTGGTAGAGTATGTGTTGTTTCTTAAGAAATCTGTATTATTGAAAGTTACCATCTGTCATACTTCAGCCTAATGAATGCTTCAATCTGTTAATCTCCAGTCAGAATAAAAGAAGAAATTATTTTCAAAGCACATCTGTTATGCGTCATGAAATGAAAATTCTCAGAAAGCACCGTTTGTCCATTTGCTGAATATTTATTTACAAAACGAAGGCTACAAATTAAGAAGGAATGCCCCCACAATTCTACAAAGAACATTTTAATGACATTTCCTTAATTATGCCAGGAATTATTGCTGTAAATTTTTGCATGTGTGAAAGAGGACACATCCTGATGCAGATCAAATTTCCTTGGCATGAAAATGTGCAAAAGTTGGTGCTCGGGGCAATGTGCTACAGTATATTGGATTTCTTAACTGTTCACTGTAATGAGTGTAGTTCCTTCTTTCAGCTGTGCAAACAGATAAGGGAAAAGGCTTGAGAGTCCAGCAATGAGCGAGAGGATCACTGCTGCAGGTCGGCGACACCTCGGTTAAATTCATTGGTGACAGATGTGAATAATATATGCAGTTAGAAACCCATGAACAGCAGGCACTTATAAAAGCGCCGAGCAAGCAAACGGGAACGTATAGAAACTGGTCAGATTATCACATACTGAAATTCTGTTTTTCTTTCTAGGAAGCAAACTGAACTATAAATATCTAAATATTAAGGCTTGGATCAATCAATGGATTTAATTATTATTATTATTATTAAATATGTAGTGTATTGCGGTTCTACTAGCAATTCAATATTACAATTTACTGAGATTTTTGTGAACTTTTTACACTAGAAATAATTGAATCACATACTTCTCATCATACAATCAATAATAAATCGATAGATACTTTATTAATCCTTAGGGAAATTCAAGATTAGTTTAGATTGAGTAGGTATTGAGAATAAATAGTTTAAACCACGAGTTAAGGAGGTCCTGAATGAAGGCCCCTGGGTTTTGGTATGGCTGAATACATTTCACTGGGATGCTGTTTATACATGTGTAAACACACTCGCAGGATAGTTGATGTGCAGTAACAGCTGCTCACCCCCAACAGAGGTGGACAAAGCTGTGTGTAAATTTCACTTTAAAACACAGAGAATAGATGTTTTATGTTAATGTTAGCTGGACATGGATTGTATTGCCTGGTTTTGAAGACACACTGTTTGTCTCCATGCTAGCGTCCTCCCTGTAAGACCACCATTAGAATGACTTTGACATTTCTTGAAAAATACTCCAATTGACTGGACATCCTGAATTACGTTTATGTAAAAAGCTGAATCTTTTTAATTAAAAAACGCTTGTCACTTGCAGTGTTGTACAAGTTACTGAAAATAGTAACTAGTTACAGTTACTAGTTACTTCATTCAAAAAGTAACTCAATTAGTTAACTGATTACTTACATCAAAAAGTAAAGCATTGCTGTTAAAAACTACTAAAACCTTTTTAGTTCCTCTTTAGGACCCTGAGGAGTGAGAGCGCCTTATGGTATGTTCACTGGAAGTCAGAACTTGGAGCCAAGATCAATGTAACCTCAAAGTTTAGTGCCCCCAGCTCTTCCTTACAGATGTACAACAAAATCATGTAGCTACTGTAAGTAGCAGATAGCATGAATTCTATGTCGAGCTGGTTAATCCAACTTTCCGAGTTGCAGATCGGACTTCACGGGGTTAGGGTTGAACGCACCATGACTTGGATCACAGAAACGCGAGGCTCCCAGTGCTGCTGCAGAGACATTAATGCTCTGTTTTACCAGCGATGTTTGTCTCCTTATGCTGGGAAAGTGGAGGGACAGATCAGTGTCTCGAACATAACCATTCTTGCCTTTAATTTCAAAGAGCGAGAAGTAGTCCCGATAATCCCAGTTTGAGAACACTACCTTTGAATTTCGCTGGCTTGTCGCCCTTATCGCTGTCTTGTCGCCATTATCGCTGTCTTGTTGCGTTTGGCAGTCAGAGCGTGCAGTGAGACATGAACAGGGCATGATCCGACTCAGACAGTCATCTTCGTGTTTGCATCAGCATCATCATCCCCAATCCTGCTCTCTCCAGGCAGTCGATGTGTGGCCAAAACCGGGCGCCTTGCACGTCATTGTTGGTAATAACGGCGTTAGAGTATAACGGCGCTAACGCCGTTATACTCTAACGCCGTTATTACCAACACAGGTCACTTGTCAGGAAAACACTTAAAAACCAGGGCAAACAAGCAATGGTGTTGTCTTTTGACTGAGGATCGTCACAAAAGATCTAAAAATTAGGAAAGTATCTGAGGCGCAGATACCAGATACACTGACATGTGTATGTGTGGCGTTTTCCCGTTTTTAACTGGCACAACAACACTTAAAAGTCACAAAGGCTAGACGTTCTGAGAAAGATACTTTGTTCATGAAGCCAGATGTTGACCGCTCACATCCCTTCTTCACGTCTTTTCTTCTAATACCAGTGCCCACCTGCCTTGACCACAATCCAAAAACAAGACGCTTGAAAACACATGGCTGGATCACAGTTAGCTTAATACCTCATCATTAGCCACTAATAACCATCATTTAATCGTGAAATTCTTGTTATCCCTCCTAAATGAGGCTTGATAAGAAATTTGTTAATTGACAGGAAACTCAAACTTGCAGCGGCCCATGTGTTTTGCTGAAGTATTATTCGCTCTCCGTGACTGTGTGTGTTGCTTTAGCTACTGGATGGGGTAACCCCAGTCACTTGCCTCCTCAACACCTGTGTTTACTTTGGGGCCTTGGCCCCCGTGACCCAGCAGCAATCCTTCACTCACTCAGAAGATGGAGTGAGGTTCCAGCCTCCAAATATGTGCTGTCCGTGCACTTTTACCACTGTGTGATTCCTCTAAGACTTTCATTATGGGGCACGGGCCAAATGACTAGTATAAATTACAATCCTTTTCCAAATTCTAGTCAATTTAAACATTCAGATCCTGTTCTCTTTTACTGTGATGTTGAGCTAAGCTAAGAGCACACTTTGGCTTTGACGTTCGTCCGTGCTTGTTGTGGCTGTTGAGGCTTTTCTGAAAGTGCTTTGGTTATGGAAAGTGGATTTGAGGAGCTCTTGATGTAGAATATGAGATGACTTTCTCTGGGTGGTGAAGCAGACACAAATGGATGTAGCAGTTTTGAATATTCAGCATGAAAGAAACAGATTTATGATTAGGGCATGGCTGGTTCAAACTAGCAGGTGTTTTTCAGGGGAGTTTGGGATTACTGCTTCCTCTCACAACTTGTGTAAAGGGTCAAGTGTTGAACCTGAACACAATGTCAGTACAGAGCAAACGTGTCCATAGCAGCGAGTATTGACAACTATCAAACACTGAAAGCTAACTTTTTTTTGTCATTGTTCAATTTCCTGATTCAAATCAGAATTTTGCAGCTTTCTTGTACATTTTAGCTTCTTGTCTTAAAGGAACAGTGTTACATTTAAGTGGATTGGCAGAAATGCAATTTGTTTTGGATAGCTTAGATTGAGCTGTTTTTGTCCTCTTTTCACTGCCATGTTTCTACAGTAGCCCAGATGGACAAACTAAACACCACTTCTAGATAGGGCCATCATGGTTTCAGGTCATTTGCTGTAGTTTTCCTATACACCTGGCACATGTGAAAAGTTATAGTTGCTTTTCGATCTGCAACTGCACTGCTATATTCCACCAAATCCTACACACTATACCTTTAAATGTAATTTAATTTGTTTTACATTAATGAAAGTAAGGTATCGAGAAGAGTATTGTTTTGGTATTGGATACTCAGCGATTGTATGAAAAAACTGCAAGTGATACCTTCTGTGTTTGTTCATTGTGGTAATAACAGGGCTTTCATGATATGACAGCAAATAAGCATGTGATTCATCAAATAGAATAAAGTATGAGGACTAAACTGAATATATAGTTTGAGCTGAGTGATTTAGATGTGGATAATACTACTATTTACTTTTTTCCAACATCTCTTCTGTTGAATTCTTAGCCACAACTTCCCAATGACCTGTTTACTGCCTTTAACGCGTTAACTCGGTGTGGAGCTGATGGATGTTTTGCACAGTCAACTCTGGATGTGAGCCAGAGTTCTGTTGCTCGTACTGCAGTGTTAACTGTTCAAATATTAGTGCCAATGTTTTTTCAGGTGTGGATACATTAGTGGGTGCCAAAACCAAGTTTCCATGGAAACAGGCCAGCTTAAATGTAAAAAGCTGCCACAGTATCATATAGTCATTAAACTCTGATATGATTAATATTGCTCTGCATACTGAAGTGAGGAAAGGCAGCTGTGACAATGAGGTGCTCTTCATAACAGAGAGAGTCTTTATGTGCTTTACCAGCCATTTACATAGTGTGAAGTTGTAGATCTATGGAAACTGATGTGCAAAAATTTGAGTTGCATCTAAGTTATGTGCTGGTGCACCTAAATGCAAAAGCTTGACAAACCAATGCAGGAGTTTGGATCCCTGTCATGATCTTTGTCGATTTTTTTTTCAGACAAATTTTTTTCAACAATATTTCTCATAATTTCTGTAACCTAATGACTTTGCTCGTCATACTCACTCTCTGTCACAACTTGAGTAATTAACTCATTGAGTGCCAGCATTTTTAGAAAACTGAAGGTAGCTTGTGCCAGTGTTTTTGGCCATTTTGAGTCATCTTTCAAGACCCACAGAATATTTTACACTATGACTCTGAAAACACAGTATAGCTCAAATGAAAGAAATGACTCTCTATTTCATCATGAAAAAAACAATTGGAAAATTTGTTTGCACCTTGTTCCATTCTTGTTTTATCTGGAATGGAGTGGAAGCCAGTTTCACCAAAAACATCACTTTTTTCTAGTACCACTTGCTCTGCTCTCTGATCCCAACATCTCCACTTCCTGCTTGTATCTCTGTGGTGTATAACATATCTTAATCTTCTAACTACATATCCCAGAAGCCCAAAAATTACTCACAAGGTGTGTGAGAGCGCCCCCTTGTGCCAGCTGCCGAAAAAACACTTTGACATACAGCATATATACGTAAATGGCCCTCAATGAGTCAATTGCTTAAACGTATTTTAATGTGATATTAATCATACATTTAAAGCCTTAGCATATGTTGCACTGTGCTTACAAATAGTTAGGAAATTAAAAAAAGTGCTCAGTCCATTTCTATAAGGAGTATTCTATATTTCTAAAGGGTTCCATAAAGAACCTTTAGGGCTTCATGTGACATTTTTTTCAGGTTAAGAGAAACATTTCAAACCGTTTGAGTGTTGTCTTTTCCAGGACACTGGCAGGTGCAGGAAAAGAACTCAAAGATAACTTCCTGAAAGCCCTGGCAGAGCGAGAGGAAGCCAACCGCAGTGGGAAAATGACTGTGAGTACATTATTACAGCACTCCAATTGCTACGTAATGGGATTCCCCTCAAATATTTCTGCAATTCCATTAGGATGGGAACAAAATCCATACTGTGTCAAGTTGAGTGGAAATGCCCCCCCCCCCACCGTTCCTCCCCAAATACCATGAGAGCCAGCTGCCTGCCCCTCTCCCATCCATAAAACCCCTTTTACCCAACTCCAGCTACCTTGTCTGAGGTGTGCCTTTCAGATTAAACCACCAAGATAATTTCTAAAGGGGCCTGACCTGAGGAGCTGATGTCCAAGTCTGAAGACGTATTATATCTTAGGAGCAGTTATGAATCAGCATTCCACAGTTTATTTAACCTTCTAGACAACATTTTCATGTACACATAAACTGTATGATTAGCATTAGTATTGATACGGCTTGGCACGGGTCTCAGAGTTTAATTGTATGAATTAAGGAGATAAAAACAATAGATACAACAGATATTGAAAACATCAATTTAACCAAGCACCACCAAGAGGTATCTTAACTCGATTCAAAATGTACAAAATGGAAAACTAAGAATATTTCAATACTCCATTATATATATGTGTGTGTATATATATATATATATATATATATATATGAGTAACAATCTGTAAGTGTAATATTCAATAAGAATGCTACTAACAATATAACAATATAATGGAGACCACACATTATTGGCAGCACTTACATGATTCAGAAGCATCAGATGTTCTTCTCCAGCTGGGAGTCTCTTCAAATAACTCCTGAGCATATCTGGATAGCAACAACGTAGATATTAGCCTGCTATAACAACATAGTCTACTAACAACATATAGTCTAGGAACAACATATAGTCTAGTAATGGCACATAGTCTTGTTCGTGGCAGGGTGCAGGTGGGATCATGGTTATCATCAATATTTATAATAATAATAATAATATAAATATTGATGATGATCACGATTGAAGGCCAAATTAGGCAAACTAACAGTTTATTTGATAAAAGAGTGCCTGTTATAGGACCTTTTGATTAAAATAAAAATTAATAATTAATAATCTATGACTTGAATTTCTGGGTGGGAATCCTCTTGGCAGACGGAGATGCCTGTTGAGGGGGCGGAGTGCCCTCCCTAATACACTATAGGGGAAGCATTGGTCTAGTAACAACATATTGTCTAGTAGCAACATATAGGCTAGTAACCACAATGCCTTAAGAAGGAGCAGTTATCTCCAAAAAAAGACACTGGCAGGTTATTCATTCTAAAATATTTTATCGTAGCATCACTGCTACTAGCTAGCCAGCTATAGTTGAAACAAAATGGCTACAGCTGTTGTAAACATTAGAAAACATACCTCAATATTTGACCTTCTTCTCCTCTTCCTCTTTCTTTCCTTGAACCCCTGAAGGCTAGGCCCTTTTCATCACATGGAATTTATTATATAGACATATTTGACAGTGTCTGCTTTGGGACAGCTGTCCATCAACTGTGTCGGCTGTGGCTCTCTGTGCGCAAAAGAGCCCTTTTTGCCCTCAGAGCCTGCAGGTCCTGTGCTGTCTAGAGCCTCTCTAGAGCCTGCAGGTGAGGCACCCTGCAGGAAATTGTTGAGGGCAAATAATAGGAAGCAGAGTTTGTCTTAAGTTTGCGGGCACCCACTGGCATTTTCTTTGATGGTGAACAGCGCCCCCTGTAGCAGGTGGTGCCATAGGCGACCACCTATATGGCCTATGCCCAGAAGTGGCCCTGGTCCAAAACTAACGGTAGAGGTGTACTTAAGGCGTCATGGCTATGGCCACTGAAATGTCATCTTTCGGGGGAGGAGAGAGTCCTAAGTTGGTGCATGCGGTGGGGCGGTACTAACTAGATATAGCCTGGCTCACAGCATCTACACAGCGTCTGCTGTAGTTGCCAAGAATGAGACGTGCCAAGTAGATGCCTGGTCTAGTGCTGAGAGATAAGGATTCCCTTGCCCTTCCTTCTGGCAAAGATTTCTGGCTGAGACCACAGAAGTAGTCTAAAAGCTTTACAGCAGTTCAGGTGGCAGGGAGTTTCTTGTGAGATTCTTTTTTCTATATTCCACGTCTATGTTTCTACAACTGGGCAGTTACAATTGAGCTGAGTGAAGGCCGTTGCAGATTGTCTTGTGTTTTTCACAGAGCAGAATCTCCAGGTGCAGCTGATGAACAGAGAAAACGTGCTTGGCGCCATCAGACCGTGACCTCCGGTACACTGAGGGGCAGCTCTCAACAGAGTGTGAAGCAGTTGGAATGAAAGTCTACACGTCAAGTCCGAAGTGCTCTGCCCAAAAGATGTTTTGAAAACACCTTCTGTGGATTACTGGCAAAACAGTACAATTATCTTCAGGTCTCGTTCCGAAGTAACAGTAAGATGGAGTGCAAGGTTAAAAGGCATATTGGTGTTGCATCGGCAGTGATGCAGGCATCGTGTTGTCTGCCATAGTGAAGGCCTTACACATCTGTCCTGTCTGAAGTCAAGCTTAGCTGTTAAGTGAGGAGCTCTTGATTCATGTACAAAACCTGCATGCTTAATTAAACTTGGATGCACCAGGGGGAGATTTTAACCCACTTGTTTTTACTGCAAACATTACTTTTAACACAATATTCTCTCTCTGCTGGCAGTTTATGATGAATGAGATGTGTACCATTTGGGGGATTGTATTCAACATTGTCCTGCAGGGAGTTTTTGCGTTGATAGATTTCAAATGATTCACTTCCAAGATGCTGGAGTACATTAAAAGAGAGTTTTGTTTGACCTCCATTTACCTGCCCCTGTGGGCTTAGCAATTATGAGATCACATGAAGTGCACAGAGGGGGATTCGAGGTAGTAACACCAGAAGTTTTCCCGCTGGATGTTCACTATGTAAACAGCACCATGCAAAAGCCCTTTCAGCCCTTCATAACTTAAACCATTTGAGAGATACAGCTTTTTTCCTTTCAAAGAAACCCCTAGTGGAAAATTAAGCAATTTAAAGTACCACTTCCTGTATTCAGAAAAGAGAGCCCGAGTAAAAACAAACCAAATGTCACCTTGTGCATTTCCAACATTGTTTTGCTGACATGATATTTTCCCACCTCTTTTAATTTTTTCATCTCTTAAAAGCTTCCTTTGCTGAAAATTTGGATCAGGAAGGTGTTTATTTTCCTTTAAGCCGCACTCTGTTTAAAATTGAGCCCACATTGGTGTGCTTAATACCCCGTCTCTTTAAAACTTCTTAACTAACAGGCCATCTTTATACAGTTTGACGAGGTTTGACCCCATCAGTATATTTATGTTACATTTGCACATGTGTGGACATCCAGTAAAACACATGTGCCTTGTTTTATACATACTATAAGTTCATGTTGTACTGCGTATCTTTTAATTTGCTGGTGTCTGTGATGTTTTTGCACATACAGTCATGGAAAAAATTATTAGACCACCCTTGTTTTCTTCAATTTCTTGTTCATTCTAATATCTGGTACCACTAAACGTATAATACAATGAACACAACAAAAAATGCAGCTGGTCACATAATACTTTATGTCCTATTTGACATTCTTAAGCTTAATTGGTTCCCAGGGTATATAAGAGGCCATTTCATGTCACAAGCAGCACTGCACATGCAAAGGCCTGGAGTGTTTTCCTGCTTACATTCAAGCCGTAGCACAACTCAGAAGTTGTCAGCTCTCACATAATGCCTAAAACAAAAGAATTATGTGAAGCAACAAAGGCAGCAATCTTGGCACTGCTGGAAATTGGCATGAGTGAGAGACAGGTAGCGAAAAAACTGAAGATCTCCAAGACAGCCGTTCATTCCAACAAAAAAAAACAAGCTGAACATGGCACTACCAAATTGCTACCTGGCCGTGGCAGGAAACGTCTTTCTACCCCACGAGATGACCGTGCACTCATCCGTTCCTGTGTCAGGAATCGTCGTCAGACCTCCAGGGACCTTAAAAATGAGTGGGCACTGTCGAGAAATGTGACTTGCTCGGCAAGGACAGTTCGAAACCAACTTGTTGAAGCTGGTTTGAAGTCACACAGAGCACGCAAGAAGCCCTTCATCAATGAAAGGCAGAGGAAGGCCCGGTTACTCTTTGCTCGAGACCACAAGGATTGGACTGTTGATGATTGGGCTAAGGTTCTCTTCAGTGATGAATCCAATTTTGAATTGATGCCCACTCCAGCCAACTTACTGGTTAGGAGGAAGCCTGGAGAAGCTTACAACCCAGACTGTCTTGCCCCTACAGTAAAACATGGGGGTGGATCAGTCATGATCTGGGGTTGTTTCAGTCTGAGTGGAACAGGGCAAATGCAATTGTGTGAAGGCCGAATGAACCAGGTCAAGTACAGGACTACCCTTGAAAACAGTCTTCTTCCATCAGCTGGAAAACTCTTTCCTGCCTCGAATGACTGGATTTTCCAACAAGACAATGCCCCTTGCCACACGGCAAGGTCAGTTAAAGCCTGGATGGAGAACCACAACATTCGCACCATGCCTTGGCCTGCTCAATCACCAGATCTTAATCCAATTGAAAACCTGTGGAAAATCATCAAACTCAAAATGGAGAACCACAAGCCCAAAAACAAAGAAAATTTGTTTGAATTTGTCCAACAGGAATGGGCTGCTGTGACAGCAGAACAATGTCAGAAGCTGGTGGAGAGCATGCCAAGACGCATGGCTGCAGTCATCAAAAACAATGGTTATGCAATCAAGTATTAACTCTTGTGTGTATCATGTGTTTAAAGCAAACAGAAAAGAAAACATGGAATGCTTAAAAGTAGTGTTTTTGGCGGTACAATGCCATAGCTATTGATGTAAGAATTTAAGTAATTTTGGTTATTATCAAGAAAACCATGGAAAATGAATAATCCTTAGTTCTTAAATTAAACTCTCATGAGCTATTTTTGTTGTTATCATTATAATTGTCCAAACAAATGTACCTTTAGTTGAGCCAGGCATTAAAATGAACAAGAAATTGAAGAAAACAAGGGTGGTCTAATAATTTTTTCCATGACTGTATATTATACATGCTGTATTTTTGTCTGCCAAAAGTTCACAATTGTGCAGTATGAAGAAGGTGGACATGGTTTGAATTTCTTCCTCCTGCTCTGTGTTGCGCCTAAGATCCTCTTCATCAAAGTGTCAAATTTCCCACGTTAATCTTCGATAAGGTTCAATAATAAGACCACCCAGTGTTGTGTAAGGTATCTTTCACACTGTTGAGCTTTCTAAGGAACTATTGAAACACATGAATCAAGCTGCTATCTGCTAGGCTCCTCAAACCCCAGGATCAGTACCACTAACACATTCCAGGTCCTCACATCCATTCATTTTTACTGCACTCTAATGCAAAGCAGTCCTGCATGTGTTTTTCACTTTTTCCATTATTTTTTGTTTTCACATTATTATTTTAAGTAGCATTTAAGTCATTCTATCATGTTTTAGCACACCCACCAATTGTCAGAAATGTTTTTTAACTCTCTTAAAATCCAAATCGAAAACAAATTGCCTAATTTTGATTTATTTGACTTTTACTGATTTGTGTGAACTAAACCGCTGTTTGCTGACACTGTCACCTTCATTTATCATGAAGGGCTGGAAAATCATCTATTTTAGGCACATAATGGCTGAGGAAAAGAAAATACTTAAACTTAAAAAGAGTTATTGGCTCTACTTTAAATGGACAGCATATTCATTGTTGTCTTCCATGTCATTCATCAGAGGGGGTGAGTCTTTTGTCCTCCTTTTCATGTCACACTCAGCCTTTCAACTCAGGTTGAAATTACAGCTGTCACTTAATACTGGTCCTCTATCTCTTCTGTTCTGGCCCAAATGGCATGACAAATGATTGATAGGAGACATGACTTTTGATGAGCAGAGCTCATCTTCCCTTTGTGCAGTCCCTGCCCCCTCCTGTTTCCCTCTCTTTAGGATTAAGGCCTGATTTGCATTTGATACATCTTGCCCTTGTAGTTTCTCATGAGCTCTCAGCTTTTGGTCTGTAGAAGGAGCCCTCTGCTATCTTTCTGATCAGCTGAACTTGTAAAGCTTTCAGTGCCTTGCCTTCAACTTCCCTGTCCCTGTTGCGAAAGCTGCTGCACTGCCAAAAGTCACACACAAACAAAAGCTGCACCTGGGCAGCTTTGGCTCTATTTGCACTGGATAAGAAGTTAAGTTTTTTTATCAAATCCAGGTCACACCTGCACAGGATGCCTGAGGGTGTCCATTGTTGGAAGGTTCATGTCTGAAACTGAAGGTGTGCTGCCACCACCCACTCTGCTCCACGTTTGCTTTCAGTTGTTTGATGAGAGGCTCTGATGGTATCAGTGTGACATTGCAACATATCAATTTCTACTAGAACATGCTTCCATCATTAGTTTTAGTGCCCGTCTCTTTAAGGTGGCATGTATTTTTGTATGCGATGAACGCGTATGTTAGCGGTTTGGTTGAGTTAATTTAAGTGTCCCTCTACTCTTCTGTGTATTTACATACTGCTACATTAATGCTTTGGCTATTGAATTTTGCACCTTTAATACATCACAACTGGACTCGGCCTGAATAGTTGCTGCTATTATGAGATCATAGTCTTCATTCTAATAAAATTGTGATATTTCACTGAACTCCTTCACAGTAGAGAATTTGAGCACTTGAACATTGCTCAGCACAACATTTTGGATGATAATGCCCTCGGTCATGCTCCCAATTTGAATTTAAAGTGTGTCTGACAGTTTCCAAAATCTCTAAAGTGAATGTTAATAAAATCAGATGTCAGACTGAATTCATATGATAACCAAAACTACCAAAATATGACCCAAGTTGGAAATATTGAAAATGTGAATATGAAAATGTATCCTGTCAGCCAAACCATATTCATTTAACCAGCGTTATCAGATTAATAGTATGCGATTGAATAGTTTAATCAACAGTGAATAACATGTGGTTACTCAAGGTGCATAACAAGAACATTGCATGACAAACACAATGATTGGTGGTGGTGATTGATGAAAATGTATTTCACCTTCATCAAAAGTTGTTCACTAATAACGTGATATACCCTGAAAGTAAATAGTCACTATCTTTAAGGAGCTGGTAAATCTGTTTCTTATTGTGTTGGAAAAGCCATCAGTCACTCAGTAATGAGAGGGCACTTTGTTAAAACAATGAGCCTGTGTGAACGTGTGTGTTTGCTCTCAGCTTATTCCCAAGCAGCAGGGCTATCACAGAAGTATGTTTTCTCATTGTTAAAAGGACAAACAGATAGGAGTGTCAACCTTGTCGAAAAGAGAAAAAAATGATTACAAGTCACTTCTCCAAAAATTTTATCACAAGAATGTTTGATGCTCAGTTTCTGACTTCTCAGTCAATTGAGCATCACACTGTCTCTGATAAGGCTCATTCTGATGTGAGAAACTACCATACCATTAAACAAACAAAAAGTTATATTCAAAACATTTATAGGCTTCATAACCTGTTCCACTTAGTAAATGTTTCTCTTTTTTTTGGAATAATTGGGGATACAGTATGGGCTTCTGTGTGATTATGAATACAAGTAAATGTCATCTGACAACATTTGCATATGGTGTATTTACTTATTTTCTGTCTGAAGAAACATTATATCTCATGTTTGCTTACTAAAAGCTCCTGAATATATGTCACACTTAAAGCATGTTAATCAGTTTGCTCAAACGTGTGTGGCATTTCAAATATATTCTGCAGTCACATGTAGTGGCATGCTATGTAATTGAGATTGCTGACAGCCAATAGTTAACGCTGCCAAGAATTTACATTTGATAACTTACATAGTGTGCTAAGAGACAGTAGCCATCGACCAATGTGGACAATTTAAACTTATTCAGGCAATGTTGTTCAATTTGTCAAAGTCAATTTGCAACTTACATTTATTTTTCCCAATTTGAACATTCATCTGTTTAAATTAAGATGCTA